>JAPYZR010000915.1:0-26695 GCA_030522945.1 Trichopria nigra
ATATATAGTTATATCTGGAACATATATGATCCAGATATAATCATATATGATCCAGATATAATCATATATAATCCAGATATAATCATACATGATTCAGATATAATTATATCTGATCCAGTTACACTCACCTCAAATCATGAAATTTATATATAGGGTTGTTGAGAATTGAAAATTGAAAATTGATGAAATGCGATGAGAATGCACGAGTGTATAAAAAATGGTTGGACGAACATAAAACGATCGCGTCATATTTTAATCCTTCATTAATATTGAAATAATCCGAGCGATTGTTCCAGTTGAAAAGTCCTTTTGAACGATTATTTATTAACATATGTTAGTAGGATTGCGGCGAATTAACATTCATTGTTCGTCGAGTAATATTATTATAATTCATTATTCCCATATATGTAACGTATTTGCAATTCAAATCCGGTGCTCCCAGTCGCAACCGACGCTCGAAAATGTATTTTCTATACGCCGCGAACAATCTGTAATTGATGAATATTTTGCGCATTAGCATTTACTTCCGTGTGTATTTATTACGCTTTATCGGTAATCCCTGATTATTATTGGATAATTATATCGAATTTCCGCGAATTGATGAGGACATCCGCGCAACGTTACGGCAACTTGTGGCCAAGAGCAATTTATCATGCTTCAGTCCCTGCTCGTTGTAACCATGTAGGAGTCGCATACATTATTATTGTACACCGAGGATCGAAAATAAAGCACCCCATTACACGTCGGTTCTTCACGAAACTCGTAAACGAGGAAGTGCGCGAATCGCGACTGGAAGTAAGACATGTAACGCGATAAGCCCTGTTGATGGACAAAGCCAAATTTACACTTGCTTTTGCGTTGCGAACGTTTCTTCTACTATGACTGCGTCTACTGCTGATCTATGGCACATGCTGTTATCCACGTCTCCATTAGGAATAACAGAATTAGTGCCTTGATCGACATTTTCCCCGAATACACGCATCAAACGACCTTTGCCAATGCCCCAACCCCACGCGGATAGTAGTAGACGGTATAGACTTCACGAACTCGGCAGCTCCATCAGGATAATACGTAATTATGACACCGCATATTCACCTCCGTGTTTCCATTATTATCAATATCAATAACGGGTGCCGAAGAGTGATTACGGCGAGATATAATAACGGTTACCAGCTCCCCTCCAATCCCAACCGTCAAAACCATACTATACATCGATTGTATCGGAATACCACATTCGAAATGCCGTCGAAGCCTATATACGCGTCAAGTTGCTCGACGAATTGACGAATTCTGGGAAACCCTTCAACGGATCCGCGAAACTTCTCAAGCAATGAAACGACATCGTCGATCCATTACATCTCGGAAGGAATCGATTCGATGAAAAATCCATGAAATGAGCGAATGCAAAAAGCGCACGGAGAGCTGACGAAGCCGCCAGTGCGCTTACGAAATCAAATGATTCACGACTACAAACAGCGCCAGTATCGTTCAATCATCTCCAAATCGGGCGACGCCATAACGAACCAGTAATTCGTAGCTCCATAAAGCCGGGGACTATGAGAAACGTCCGGCCTCGATTCTCATCTCGGATCAAAGAAGTCGAACCCGCGCGCGGTGGCCTCGGGACAACAATACCGTCCGCGCAATTACGAGTTACGATACATTTTCCCCTCCTCCCGAGCCCCGGCTGGCCCGACGACACGAGATATTCGTTACGGGACGTACCTCGATGCAATCCGAACGCTTCTCAGCCAGCGCGGCGTTAATTGCGCCATACTTTAGCGCGTCATGGGGCCCTCGCACGCACTCGTAATGTTTCTGCCCTGAGACCGCCTCTCCTCTCTTTTTTTGTTTTTGTTTTTTTTTTAGCGCTCCTCCTTTTTCTTCGAGAGCGTCGTTACGCACGCACTCTCGGGGCTTCTCAATTATCTTTATGCGACGCATTAGGCGGTGTTATTGCGCCTCCGCGTACGCGTCCGGCGTTCGCTCGCTTACACCTTGACGGGATTTTCGTTTTTGTACTTGACCGCTCAATCATCCGGTGGATGCACTCGACGGGGTCTTCGTATGACGTCGTTCCGCGCTTCCGCGAGGTTTTACCGGAAAATTGTCATTGGCCGTTGCTGGTAGGCCAAAAAACTGAAATAGCCTTGGTAGAATTGAATTCTCGAGACCCGGAAAACCGTTTCTTCTTAATCAACACATACTTCGCCGTCGACTTTCGACGTGGTTCTAATCGCTCTTATCATTGTTAGTTTTGTCGTGATCATCGACATCCTCATCTTCATCACTGCGACTTTGTTTTCATTGACATATCGTCATCGTCGTTCTTGTTGCTCTTAGCATCATTATCATTATCACTAATATTGTTCCGTACCCTGCCACACCATGTCGACTGATTTCATGAACATGGCTCGCGCATTCTTCTAAGCAATGTTGTCGTTGCGACGGATGTCGATGTGTTTATTCTCCAATGTTACGAATTCTGTTAAATTTGGCATGTTTTCACCTACTTATGTTCCTTCTCATCAATTTTCGACGTGGCTATAGTCATCATTGTTGTTACCTTCACCTTCACCATCATAATCCTTATCGACGTTAACGTTAACGTCTTATTGTTCTTAGCATCATGATCGTGTTTGTCGTTGTTTATCTCGTCACTGCTTCGTTTTCACAATCGATATACGTCTACATGGGGATCTTGCCACCTTTAAACGGTCATGATCATGGCCCTAGCTATGCATTATCCATTCGCTCCATAAACAATGATTTTGATGATTGTAGCCATTTCCATCCTCATTATTGTTAGGATCATCCTAATCACTTTTCCTTCGGGGTTGTCTTTATCGTCATGTGCCAGTTTTAAATGCCAACTTTCTTTTAGCATTTAGCCATTTTCGTCGTAAATATTCGACTACAATGGGACATAATGTTTTCGATCATTTTGGGTGGGTAAATAAATAATTACAGGTATACAGGGTGTCAGAAAGTTTTCGAAAATGTTTGCCAAAAAGCTATCCGTTGACAGCAAACACGATTCGTCACCTCACACGCTGGGGTTGGAATGGTGGGTAACTTTAAAATTCTAAATGGAGAATCTGGGGAATGGAGTGGAGAATATATAAAGATATAAAAAATATAAAATGTAACAAAATGAAACGCAGAAAGATAAATAACTTACTTATATGTTTCTGGTTATCGAGAGATAACATTTTGGAAATGAAAAATATTTTTTGTATTTTAATTTTGAAGGGGGGTTGTCAACACACCCGAAACGTCACTGAACGTCATTTTGTCAACCAGACAAAAACCAACTCGTTCTTCATCAATGATGATTAGCAATTAGATAAAAATAATTCAATGCGTAACTCAATCGGCATTATAGAGAAAGAAACGTTTCGCGTTCCATTGAATTGCGCCAGTATTTTTTCCAAATTGTTCAATGTTCCTCTTTCAGCGATTTGTAGGTCGCGCAAATCCGATAGGAATCGCAGCTCGAGTTAATATTTTATTACTCGGCAAATCGCAAATAATTAGTACAAGTACTTACACACTGTCCAGCGGGGTTGTTGCAATTAATGTTACAGTTCTTCTTATTAGCTGCGCAGGTCGCTACCGTGCCCATTTTTCCATTCTTTGTGTTATTCCTCCAAGATTTTTACGAAACTTTCCCGATATTCGAGATAAATTAAAGTCGAGGTTCTTCCGCTACCATAAAGTGTAGCGTTAACTACGAGCAAATTGTTGGGTGTGGCGCGAATTATACGGGAAACTATTCTCGAACACGAAGATTATCGAATTTCGCACTGTATCAATCCTTTCTCTGCTAGGTTAACTTCATCGGCTCTCCGAAGTAAAAACTCCAATCGCCCGTTTTCTTAATATGACGTTAAGGAAAAATGCTCTTAATAGATAATGAATCAAACGAAATGCACGTTATCGAAAAGAAATCTCGGATATAACAGACATTAGCACGCGCAGAAATCTTATTTGAAAGCAATTAATTAGAGCCTATGATTAAATTGCGATTCGTTATTAAAACAAAGTAATGATTAGGTTGGGACACCTGTAATTGAGGCTGCGTTCAATTACAGGTACGCCCAATTTTCCAATGAATCGAATCGCTAATTTATTTTTAATTTTTTACTTAAATGCCATACAATTTTCTAATTAAATCGCTACGAATGACGACGTCAACATAGCGATTGCTTTTTTTTATTATTATTTTATTTATGGTTGACTTGATCTTATAGTAATCTTAATTTGATTATCAATAATATTTTCATTTAAGATTAAGAGGAAGACGCATAATAATTTATTATATACATCAGGTGTATTTCAATTGCGACATTCATGGCTATTTAATTGATAAATTTAATTGAATTCGCGTTTACATAATTAAGTTATTAAGTTATTACGCGCATTTAATACAACAGCTGTCTTCGGCATTGATTTCTTTTTAGTAGGTGTAGAAATTGCTTTGGCCGTAAATAAATTCAATTGTTTCGTTATCAACGAAGCTATGAACATATTTTTTTTCCTGAAGTTTAACATCGCTTAAATTCAAAGAATTGTACCGTACTTAAACCCACAGTACGATCGTTATGGATCCTTTAAAGTTTGCGAGGGATAGCGCTGAAAATGGTAATTCTGAACTCGTTGCGATATCGCAGGGGCGATTATCTAATTAGTAAACGAGCAATTTATTTTAAGAATGGAATAGGCAATAACTCGGTAATTTTATGTGTTCCACATTATTCGTGATTAACTTAATGAGCTTATTCATTTGAACCGTTTATTTTGCTTTTGTATTCAATCAAGGATGTGGGTGAAAAAAAAAACTCAGTTAATTTTAAGACATTTTCTTCGCGCGCCGTACACATGCACGGATCGTTTAAAGTAGTCTTTTTTAGATTATTCAATTGCTAAAACGTTTAACGCTTAAAAATTGATTGGAAAATTGCCATTTTCCTCGTATTTCAATATTCAGCGAGGAGACAAATTGAGAATGCATTACCGACATTAAGGAACTGAAACTCGACGACGATAATCGCTTCTTTATAAGGCACGATAAGTAATGTATTATAATTACGGCAGCAACTATTATTCCGACAGTCGACTAATAATATTTTAATAGAATGCGCGCACGTGAAAAACCACGGAGATCCATCCTCTACCGCGGGTAATTACCGCTCGCACGCTTTTTAACCACAGTAATCGTCTACTTTTCTGTGAATAATTTCCAATCGTTATCAGATAATTGAAAAGCCAACGTTTAATTTGACTGATGAAATCAATCACATCGGGGAAACATCGACGCAGATGCGTCATCGAGCGGGAACGAATAGCCGCAATAAATAAACGAAACGAACGACACGAAAATGCATCTCCATTAATCGATCGTTCTCGAAACTGCCTTGCGCTTTGCCTCGGCAAAAGTGGAAATGTCAATCATGCTAATTATACTTGTTGGCAAAGTCAATTAAAATATACGATTATCTATGGGAAACGTTGCTTTTAATTAGCGAGTAAAGAAGACGCGTTACGCGCCGCGCACTCGATCTTATTCGTACAACACCTGTCTTAATACGAAAATGACTTATAAGCCCGTAATCACACATCTGTGAAAATATTCCGTATAATGATACGCAATTACATATACGCACACGGCCGTTACGGAGTAATGAGCGTAATTGCGCAGGTGCGACAAATCGTCCACTAATTCCAATAATTCAATTCGGTTTGCATTCGAATGTTCTTTTTGTATAAACAAGCATTGTATTGTTTTTCTCCTGTCGATGCGCTAAAGATGGATCTCTACGGTAATTATCCATAATACGTATACATGACTGCGTAAGAAATATTATTAGCGTATGATATAAATTACGAATGCTAACAGTGACGCTAAACCACAATAAGCAGGCTACATCCTACCAAATCGCAAAACATTTACGTCGTTCCATATAGTTGCGAAGCCAAACGCAGAACGGGAGCAGCTTCATGCACCCACGTATACGCTTCCTACCTGGTTTTTCATTTTGTAATCTGATAGGCTGACGTGCGTAGAGGACTGTAGAGGAAAAATAGCACCAAGCTTCTTCATAATGCTGAAAATACATTTGCTTTGAGTCTCCTCGTTACTTTGTATTTTTCCGAAAAGGTAAATAACATGTCTTGTATGAATTGTATTTGTCGAAATCGGCGACGGTTTCGAATTACAGAAGTCATTATTCGCGATGCTAATAAGACTGCGTCATACTCTGATGCTTTCTTTACGAGTCTCATACTAGTCAAGAAAACAATCGTGTTTCCCGAGAAGAAGGATTTCGCAACCTCTACCTTCACCCAGTCTGGCGTACCAGTAAATCAGCTTCTCGACAATTCTAGATTGGCGTCCACGCGGCACTAACCTTGCCCGTGAAGTAAGTTACGATCAGTGTGTTCTTGGTCAAGGCAGTTCTCGTTGATACCGAATTATTATTGCCGAGATATCTCGACATGATTCATTGCCGAGGCCGAAGTGTGCTATAGGTAAGGTCCGATTAAGCACGTTACAAGGGTAAGCGATGCTTACATCGGCGACCCGTGCAAATAGCGCGTCATCGCGTACTGATTGAAGTTCTGTGACTGATCGATAAATAATGTCGATTCAGCACCGATCGCCGACAACCTCGACTTGGCCAAGACGAATCGAGTAAAAAAGTGGAATAATGACAAACAAACAGCATTTAGGTACAATGTGTTTGCTTCAACGGCAACGCCATTTGCATTATTTGCAACGTACCATAAAAAATGATTCTAATTGGAGAGAACCAAGACACGCTGTAATACATGGAAGCCACGGCTGACTTGGGGCCATTATTAGAGTCTGCGTGAATTTCCCTTTCGTCCGATTCTAGCTTGTAACGGACATCAGTGCGCGGGGAGAAACGCATCCGAGCGACGTATTCATTAGCATCGATTTTATCCGCTGTCCGGCTTAATTTGCTTTCAGTTAATTACAAAGCATCGGGAAATCGCACGGAGTATCTGCCATTTAACCACAACGGACGACGTCATTTGCTATCCAAATTAAAACGCGCCCCACACCCCGTACCCTATCCTCCTCATGACTAATTAACGATTCAATTAGTCCGCAGTCGTGCGATCTTGCCTTTTCTCGCGCGGACGCGGATGTTTTTATCGACGGCGATTCCACCGAAACGTTCGGCTACGCTGAAGAAAGGCGAAAATCCCAATAGGGCGAGAAAGCGAAGGAACGTTTTTCAAACGAAGGAACGCGTCGCGCTCTTCCGTAAATTGGAGGTTCTTTGGGCACGTTTGTCACGTAGGTTGTAAGGGTTTAACCGCAGTTAGGATGAAAGGAAAGGCAAAGGGCGCTTTGTGTTAAGAATTTGTTTCCTGCAAACTGCGCGTAAATTTTTTTTAATTGCTTTCCTGGTTGACAATTTACATATTATAGTTGACATTTTACCGAGTTATATACTAAAAAGAGACGGAAAAAAAGAACACCTCCAAACGAATAATGGAATTATTAAAAACATTGCCAAGATTCTCCTTCTAACGCTAATATAGAAAGAAAAAACATTGTTGGGCCAAAAAATGATCAGACCGCGAGGCCAGTTCATCGCGGTCTTCATAAAAGTGAATAATAATATCTCTTTAAAGCATTTGTGCAAAGCGAAAGAGTGCGGTGAAATTCAAGCCACCCTACGCAAGCCTACCACTGTGTACATTGGAAATTTTGTATCTGCGCTCCCCAGTTAAAGTTTCCTGAAAGCTTTCGATCGGATACTCGTTATTGGTTAGCGCAGTTTGCTTTATTACAGCTTACTTCCTAATTAGTGGCATCCTCATTGCGGCGAAAATTCGCGAAGTTTACTCAATAACTCGTCTAAAAGCTTCTACTCGTTAGTTTTAAAGGATCTTCATCAAGACGAAGAAGGCATACGTACGGTGGGTAGGGCGTCAATTTGCAGAAGAATGAAAACGCGATCAAAGATCGACATCTGTCACACTTACCAATTACTCCTATCAGAAGAAAAACTTCAGATCCATTATTGCGATAATGCGTTGTATGATGAGCTTCGAAATTATTGTATGTATCAGAATACATTCTCACTATCATATCAGCACGCTATTCGGAAACATCTGATGTTTTAGTACTCCCGAACAGACATAAAGGGAAGTTTCGAAGGTTCCTGTGCAAACTTGCCTCGAGGCAGACAGCCATTTAGCGATTTTGCTAAAAACGTAGTATGTCACATTTATCATCTGATGAATAATCTAGTTAACTGATGTTATTACGGGATACATTTATACAAATACAAATGTAAAACTGACCCTCGGGAAGATGTAGATGATCAGTCAATAGGCGAAGAAACCCTATTGATTTTCTTAATACTATTTAGCGTTTCACATGTGATTCGTTTAATTTGCATCATTTTAACAGCAAATTCAATTTGCAGTTATCGCAGAACGGATATCGCTCTATTGCAGTTTCAGTGAATACATCGTCGAACGAGGATTTGCTGCCGGGGCGGATCTTCACAGGCAATCCTGTATTCGCGCCAAGATAATTCTCGCCCTCCTCGGCTAACAATATCAAGTCACCCCGAATTGCTTTCATGAATCACGTCGAGTGTTTATGCCCTATCGTGCTCTGCGTAACTCGGGTAGATTTAGGGCGTTCATTTGCCCCACCTGACCAAATTCGACGGCCGACATTCTCGGCTTTCCGATCCGGCATTTAACCCCCATGCGTCCATACGTAATGCTATTTGAGTTACTGATTTGCAGATCGTACCGTTGTGCGTCTCTTGCCCTTATGCCACAAGCTCGACGTATTTGGACAGGCTAGATCGCGATAATTATCTATAATCACTGATGAAAAAGAGGAAAGTCCATTATCCTATTTCGTGACCTACTCCCAATCCATCAGTTTCTTTTAAAGATTAAGCCGTAAATTCTGATTTCGAAATATTGAATACTTCAAAAATACAAAATTGTATAACAGATTCGATCGATTTGCTTCCTTTTCCGGGACCGGATTTTCCGTTAGGATATCGAATAAGACGTTGCCAGAATGTAGAAGGACCCGCCGGCAAGGCGAATTCTCTCTGAAAGGTGACACGCTCTCTTGAAAAAGTCTCAGCACGTAGATCCTTTTAGTTCCTACTTCTCAAAACTTATCCTCTTTTATTCCGTCGGAAACAATCCACGAAATGCCATTCTGCTCGGCAATTTCTTGCTAGATAAATATGACATACTACGTTCGCGCCATTGCCGAACAGAGAGACGAGGCGAAGTACTTTTAGCCATAAACGTATTACGGGAGATAAAGTTTACGTTCGCTATTTTATATTTTTCCTCTATTTATGCGTTTTTCCAAACAACAACAGTTCTTTGGATCCAAAAGCGAGGGCAGCGAATAATGAAGAGGCCATCGGAAGGATTAATACGGCGCAAACGACGCGATGCGACATTTGCACGAGGAAAATCGGAATGTTTATCTTTTTAGAGCCCGTAACTTTGATTGAAGTATCGCATCCTTGCGCATATTCGTAACCACGCTCCCGCAATTCATGGAAAATCGCGGTGAATACGAGAATGTAGTAGTTTTGTAAAGCTCTGGAACTTTTTCACTTTCCCGTCATCTCTCTCAGTCACCTTGTATTTCGTACTTTATTCGCCAAGCTCCCATTTCACTTTGTGCAACGAACTTTGCCGCGTACAAGAATGACGGAAAGCCCCTTTCGCAAACCACAATTTCGCTTATCCCGATCCGAGGTATTTTCTCGATTTAAAGCGGAAATAAGTCTCGCGAGTACGTGCGTTTTCATCATCTTGATATTTCCAAGAATGAAAATGTTTAGCGTGGTTTCAAAGCTACAAGAGCATTATCATTCACGACGCGATCTTTATCATTGCTTTGCATGGGTTTCAGCGAATTTGTGCAAATTTTTTAATGTTGCTTTCTCTCGTTCATGCAAGATGTTCAACGACTTCGCATGGTCCAAGTACGCCTGCATACCATTTTGTTCTAAACTCGTCTAAATGAGCTGTGTTTTTCTTCCTGGTTCTGCGCTCGAAACATGACATTGTTGAATAACGTCGGATCGATTATACTAATAGCACCTGGAACGCTAATGGTACCAATTCCGAAAATACCGCGTCCAAATAATACGGCAAGTAATTACGCATATTTAGGCTTCAGAAAGCGTAATCGTTAGAAAGTAACGTAAAAGGAGCCTCGTAAACGACTACAAACGCGCGGGTACAAACTGGACGTCGACTGTAGCAGCTGTTGCGGCTATCCACTTTCATGCCTGCCATATCTGTTAAATCTGCCAATTATTTCGTCCGATTTTTCCACACGCTGGAAGAAGAGAGCGGCATCATCGCGCTCGCGCTATCGGCGCACGGCGCAACGTGGCGAAACGTACACGCGGGGCAGCGCTCGTACGCACACCAGCCCATACATGATTCATCCAATTATCCGTGGTGCGCGGATATTCCGGTATATGCAGATATTGCTCGGCGGACGAGTCTGTGGGAAGTGGAGAGGAGCCCCAGCCAGATATCAGACAGACTCTCTCGCGCATTGCCAACACACGCGCGCACGCTCGCACACGATCGCCGCCACACGTACGTGCTCGTAATAGGAACGGGAAGTATCTTCCTTCGCGGTGCGAGCCACGCGCGGAATCTTCGATAAATAATTTCGCGCGCTCGAGAGCGCGTAAAACACGCGAGATTATTTGTCAGGACAACGTACTAGCGTTGCTCTCCCCTCGTTAAGCCAGCTATCGACATCGTCGGCGTTGCCTCGTGTACGCTATCTGTCATCTGATCGGGGCTTTCCATTTTTCAATTCCCGCGCGGTGTGTCCCTTTTTGTGTATGTGTGTGTACGTGCATGCGTTTTCCATGGCCGGTGCAGTAAATTAGAGCTGGTTGACAATTATTTATTTAGACGCCGGACCGAATATTGAAACCGCACAATGGGCTCGGCGAGCGTTCGGCAACGATCGCATCACGTTCCGTGAGAATTTTACTTCGCCCATAATCTCGGCGCGACTCCAATTAACCTTCCAGTGCTTACTCCAACTGCGATCTTCTCGACTCGATAATAAAGCTCCTAGCGCTCGAAGAGTCAATTTGAAGAGTCCTTACGCTCTCGGGTCTCGCAATCCGAAATCCATGCGCGATCATCACCATTAACCGCGGAGCGATATTGCCTTCCCTCGCACTCGACGATTTGCCGAGTACCATCGAGCGTTCCGTCACGTTCGGACGATGCTTACGAGCTCGTCAAAATCGCTCTCGCTCCAATGTCCCACATGACGCATTATTTGGCCCATACTTCCGCGTAACGACCCGTCGTTGGCATAGACGAAAATTGGCGGTTGCCTGGCCCCGACGTCGCTCGGTCTATTCCCTACAACGGGTGGCGAAGCAATAGCGGCTCTCCTAACGGCTATTTCCGGCGGTGCCGGTGCTCACGGCGAACATGCGAGACGAAGCGAGTGCACGCTCCACGTGAATTATGGCACATTGTTCATCTGACCGCTGCAGCTTCCAATGTCCAGAGCGCCGCAAACCTCGGGACACTGGACGTGCAGGGAAACCACCTTTTTGCCGGTGTCACGGTGCTCGTTCAGCATTCTAGCGTTGTTTGGCATGTCATACTTACGCAGCAGTTGGGGAGACGTTAACGAGCATCCCTTGGAGATCCATCGCTACTTGATTCGCTGCATTTATTGGCTCGGAGTCTACGTTTGCGTACGTACTCACTTTCGATGTCAGCATAAATGTTCAATCTTGGATCGAATACGAGAAAGGAGGAGGGTCCCTACCTTTATGCTGAAGAAAAAGAAATGTAAAAATCGTTCATCTTCTAACGTTTCGTGATGAGACTTGGCAAAGGAACCCTTGAAATTGACTAAAAAATGATTAAAATCAAGTGTAAATCCGTTTAATCAAATTTTGCCGCTGTTGAGATTATTTGGAAACTTTTATTCGAGAAATGTGTTTTATTTTGTATTTTGTATTTTCACGTTTCCTTTTGCATAAAATAATATTCCTAATGGACTGATTCCAAAACACACCTTTCCGCTATATCAATAGATACCATTAGTGACTGGCGATACTACATCAGACATTGATCGCGTATTACTTTGACATAAATATTGCCTTACATTATCCAGCGTTCTACGTAAGGTATTGTATTCCGTGCGTCGTTTCGTGTGCATATTCTGGGGCACGTAGAGGTCAATATGGGTTGCGCTGGACACGTGTTGTCTCACGTAAAGACAACAGTGTTCTGCAAATAATAAATCGCGTATCGCATCCCTCACGTCGTCCTCGTCACAATGAACCCGCATGCATTTGTACGTTTAGCGATGTCATGTGTTGCATTCAGTGTGCTAAACGCTAACAGCGCGATACTTTCAAGGAAATTTCTGGAGTACGGGCGGAATAATACTTCTTGTTTCTCGGCATCACCATTTCTTCCCCAGTAGATAAGCGGGTATAGCGTTACAAAGGGCTTAGGAGTTTGCACGGAGCGCAAACTTTCACCACCCCAAGTTTCAGTCCTCCATTCGAGTTTTTAATTTGGCTTTATGACGAGCACATTTCGTTGAAAATCCCGCTCTAATCATTTGCTCGCCGCTTACTACGTTTCGCGAGCGAGCGTAAAATGCACCCCGTAAATTTCGCGATAAAACCTTTCTGCTTGGGTATTTGCAAGTGTAATGCCGAAATGCGACCGCAGATATTAATGAAATTGGGTTGCGCTGATTAAATTCTGACGTAGCATAAATTTTTATTGGACAATAAAAAAAAAGAAGAAGAAGAAGACTTCGAAGTGCGCATTAATATTCTTCTTTAATTTTGTGGCTCGTTCATTTTATGCATTCTACTTACTATATTGCAAAGAAAATATTCTGCCCCAACGAGAGCATAAACTTTAGGTTCGACGTTATCGGTTTTCCCTCAGCGGGAAGAGCCGTGCGAATTCCATCGCGGATGCCTTATCGGTGGCTTGGCCACGAATCGCTCGGAATCTTCCACTAGTTATCGAAGATATTCACCTAACCTTCCTGTTTCCGAAAATTCCTTTCAAGCATAATTATGTTCTTTGCATTCAATTATTCCAGATGAAAACATTCAGTTCACTTCGTTGCGCTGCAAGACCATGTTATTGAGAAAGTAAAAGTACTCGCTCATTAGTTGTGCAGGTTTGGAAAAACAATGACGCGACTATCAGGAGAAGAAAAAAACGTAACATTTTGGAATGAAAAAATGTTTTTCAATATATTTCGAGGTATGCTTTAGTGATTGAATCCTACACCTGCCGGTACGCGGGTGAATTTTGTCGACACAACATACATAATGTAACTTTTACTCATAAACTTTCAAGAATGTTTTTATAATAGAAACTAATGGTAACTTGGAAGAAAACAGTAACAGCAAAAGTGGCGCAAGTTTTTCGAAGACTTTTCGGTGGCTACATTATGCAGAGCGTGTCTTTCGTTGGCTTTTAAACTGGCTGTTACGTTACTCTGTATTTATTGTTGCGAACAACAGAGAGCGCGTAGCTGACATCTCGCGTGCTCGCACTTGGGCGACGGCATATCTAACAATAAGCCAGCGAAGCCGCAGGAAACGTAAAGTAAATCCGAGGACTTGCCGGGCCAGTATTTTTGCCGGCGAGGAAAATGGCGCAGAATACAACGTGTGCTGGAGATTTACGAGCCAGCCTGAATGTACACATGCACGTCGGATTTATAATAATTATGCGACTTATTCGAAGGTCCGTACGCGCTGAAACGAAAGTAAGCCTCAGAAATATTTCGATAAATCTCGGATGAGTCGCGACGCGCTTAAGTATGTGCGCTTTAAGTCGAGTTGGAAAAATCTCTTTACAGTTGGATTTAAATGTTCAAGGGCCGCCCATCTCGCGGCGTGACTCGTTGAAAAGTTCTCCTGTTCTCGGAGCCCCTACGTAAACTCCGAAGGATATATAAGTACGTTGCTGGACGCGATTTGCATTCAGTACTTTTGCGACTACTGAGTTAATCCGGATAAACACGTAGCGCTCGTGCGCTAAAGGAAAAATCCACACAGTGATTTATGGATACGAGAAGACGGACGCAAATAATAATGCTTGGAGTGTTTTTTAACCTACTACAGGGCTAGATGAGCGTATTTGCCGTAAAGAGTAGCTCGACGATGAAGCGCTCGACGACTAGACATCTCTAATAGACTTGCAGCTATTCGGAAAATCCGTTATTGAAGAGGTTGAGATTAAACGGGGCTAACGAGTCCCGAGTTATAATCCTGCTTAATATTTGCTTGATGATGAAGGGTTTCGGAAATCCGGGAATGTCGCAAATCGAACATTCCTTGAAGTTACCGAAATCGACGAAGTTACCGAATGAAACGTTTTTCGAGCGATTCGTAACAATGTTTTTTCGACCAAAGTTTACGAAATCGTTTGAGGAAAGAGCTTTCAAAAGAAACGAAACTAATATTCGAAACTAATGTCATAAAGAGGAAACCGTACACCTACTGCCAGCAGAAATTCCTAAGGGAGACCTTTCCTCTGTAACGCTATAAAGATATGAAATCGTTACGAGTCTCAATGAAATTTCCGCACGTGTGTGAGCAGTCGAGTCCGAGCGCCCGCGTTCCGAGTTGTGTATTGCCTTGCTCCGCGGAGTTGGCGTCTGCTTACACAGCCGCTCTAACCACTGCACACACAATGGCTGATTAAACCGCTTCCAAGCACATACAATGTCCGAGCATTGCCTCCACGCTTCAATCAGATAGACAGACGACCGACCGCTCGACCGAACGGCAAGCCAAGCAACACCGGCACACGTACGTGTAGGGACACAACAAACACCGATTCGTGCGCGAGCGAGCTGGAGAAGCCGCTGGGTGCAGCCAAGCAGTCTGCCCCACCTTGAACCTGTTCTCCCTGTTGATGATACGTATACGCTACAATGTCCGCACACGGCACAAGTAGAGGAATCGCGCACTCCATCACTGGTCGGTCGGAACTGTCGTCCGACTGTCTTCAATTCATTTTCCAAACGACTGTTTCGGCCTCAAATGCAGGAATATTAAAGAATTCAGATGGGGTACTGCTGTAAATAATTTTCGAGGTTTGAAGGAAGGGCGGGCGGAGGCGTTTGGTGGAAGCGATGATATACGCTTTCCGCGTGACATAATTCAGAGGAAACAATACGCCGAGAATTGTACGCACACGGCAAAGAACGAAAAGTGAACGCACACACCAACGCACGCACAGGCACACCTAATAGCCGGTAGGGTCTTCTCGAATGTGCCGCGATGCCACGAACAGCACCAGACCGGGACCGAACGAATGCGGGGGACGCGAAATGAATGAACGTGGAAGAAGCATTCAGCAGGACGTCGTCGTCGGCGCGCAGTGCGGATATGAATTTCAGAACAATGCCGAGAGTAGCGTCGGATTAAATACCTCCGCACACTGCCGCAAGTCGCATAAAGGGCAGATATTTGCAAGGAGGCCTAAGCCGAGGCGCGACGGCAACAAGGAATTACGCTTCCGACAGATACGACGGGGTGTCTTCTCCTCGTCGCGAAATGTCGCATGTTAGGGTGATTACATTACACGTCGCGACAGCAAGAGTGAAGGGTACCCTCGCGTCGGGTCTCATACGTGGATGTCATTTTTCACGGGAGTAATTCCAGTCAATTCAGCGTCTCATTTTCCGCACTGAATTCAAGCCTAGAACCGTGTAAAGCAAGTTTATTGTCTTCTGGCCATTGTTGTCGTTCTATTCTTGGGCTGCCCGTATAGGTGTAGATAGATAGGGTGGAAAAGCGACGGGTGAAAAGCGTGATTAAAATGACACGCTCTTCCGACAGGTAGTAGAATTTGAGGAGACCACTCAAGCACGACGCTTTGCGAAATTATGGATGGATTACGCGAAGCTGCAAAAATTGAATTAAAGTAATGATTATGAAATGCTGAGACTGTTGGGGGACCAGTTCTGCGGTAGCTGTGAAAGGCGTTAACACTTTCGACAATGCTCTACATCCCCTTAGAATTTACAGAAGGACGTTGAAAATCTTTCCAACTCGAAGTTCTGAGATGTAGATGAAGATCTTCTACGAAGGGTTTATCGACTTGGCAAAGAAAAACACTTGTAAATGGTAGAAAGAACTTAAAAACATTTAGACGATTTCAGCTGACGATTATGGTAGATTATCTCAACTGTAATGTCCTCTTTTAATATACAAAGCTTTAATCTTTTATCGTGTCAGTGATGTAATGATAAATATTTCGAATTTTAAATTTTAAAAATTGACGAAACATTATAAGGAATCTCGACAGCGTCAGGCAATCCGGAGGATTCGGAGAAATCAAGGAGAAGTAGGATATTTTCAACCTATACAGATATTTTCACTAAGAAGATGAAAAGAGGTGCAAGAGTTTGATTGAAAAAATCCCATTGTTTCACTGAATATAGAGTCAGAGTTGTGAAACAATCGTTGAGCAGGCCTAGTCAATGAATAAAACTAGACTATAAATAATTCGCGAATGGAATTTCGTCCGAAACGATTCGTTTGAACCTAAAATTAGGTATTCTAGATTTTTCAAGAAGCATATTTATGAGAAGCGCAGGAGAAGAAGAGAGGGCTGTCGGGGAGCAAATAAGAAAAAGAGAGTAAGCGAGCGGAAGGAAAAAAGGCCGGAGATCGTACACGTGGGTATAATACCCCACGGCGATGCTCAGGGGGAACATAGAATTCGCATTCGGTGCATCCTTCTCTTTATCGCGGGCCCGTATTTGCATATCGGTAATGGTCGGTATATTCCACGTCGGCGGCGACGGTGGCGTCGGAGGTGCACGAGTGCGATTGTACTTGCCGTCTGCTGGGAACGTATGCCGGTACGTTACCCCCGTACAGCGAGATAACCAGGACACATGTCCCGTCGCCGGGAAATCGAATTTTACGCGTACGCCTAGACGTATACCGAATGCTTCATGCAATTTGCTCGGCACGGTTACGAAATATAATTATGACGAAACGAGGCTACATGGAAATTGTCCTCTCTCATATTAGCAGCAGCTCCCTTTAGCACTATGACATATCGATTTGCGACGCTTTCGCTGAAAGATATTCGTCACATCGCACAATCCCTTGAAGGCGGAGAACAACGAAAGGCTACATTTTTATACCAGGAAAAATGATTTGTTTATCTTTTGAATATCATTTGTACATTTTTCCCTTCATATTTATATCGACTTGTCCCCTTCAGTTACGTACAATTTCGGTTCTAGGTACAAATGAGTTTTGAACGTCGTTCAGCCCCTATACGTATCGGTATTTCATTCTTTCGGGCTCCCCCTCATTTTCAAGATTTATCAATCTGATGATCGAATAGCGTTATAATAGAACAGATATCAAATATACCAGAATGAGACCAAATTCTCACCTATGGCATTCCCAAGAATATGTATTACTTGGGCAGAAGTCGCAGAGAATCCGAGTTTCCGGAAGTGAAATTGAACATAACACAGTGGCGGAACAGCTTTGAGGTCGACAATGCGCACTCCTTTGCGCTAACTGTTCGCCCCGCGGCACCCTCGGCTCCCTCTTCAGGTCAACCGGCCGAGGTTTAATTAAAAAAAGCTTAAAATCCAGCGGAAGTTATACATATCCTCACTGTTATACGCGCTCCGCACCTGGCTCGCATCCCCGAATTAAAAATGGCCCATTCAGCTCGATGTCACGTTCGCTCTTCCTCTTTGTCATTGTTATTTTTAGCTCACTTCGCTAAAGTGCCGCGCATTGTACTTCGCTGGATAATTATACGAAATGCGTAAAACCGTTGGGAGTTTTCATTTGCAATTTTTTTAAATGAGACTACTGCCGACAAGTAGAAGATCACTCGACAGCCAGCAGCATTGTGCATGTTCCATCTATCGATGGCTTCCCACCAACGCAGCACTCTCATTCCCAGGTTTACCCATTGTGTGTTTTCACGAAACTCGTTAAATTAAAGGATTCATATTCATCGCAAATCATATCGAGGACAGCTTACACCAATGAAACGCAATGGTGGAATGAAAATGAGATTCGGAAGTGGAATAGCGTAGACGCGAAATCATGTGCCTGCATTCATTAGATGTCTTTGTTCCGGGTTGATTGCAAGTTCCGAAAAGTATTTTTATCGATTCAACGCTTCGTTAAAAACTATACGAGTCCTTGAGGCATATACGCGAGGCAGAGCGCGAGCTATATACGTACGAGAACCTCTCCAGTCGGCACAGCCATGAGAGAGAGAGACATTCGACGGACAATCGACCTCGGCGCGTCGCCGGTGCGACGACATACGCTGCACTGCAACAACAAATATGCCGCGCAGCGCGCGCAATATCGCTGATGTGGCAAGATTAATAAATAATCATTATGCAGCAATAAATAGCGCGGGGCTGCGCCTGGGTGTCTCTAATTATTAATGGCGGGTACCGGCTCGATGACCGCACGCGGTGTTGTATCCACTGCGGTGAACCGCATCGCATCGTCACGCGCTTAACTTCGTCCTTCTCTGCCCCCGGGGGAATTTATTATCGCGGCACATATAGACATAAACCTCGGTGCTTCTCCTCGTCTCTTTGCTCCACGGTGGCTGCGCTTATTCCCAACAACGACCCATTCAACAAACGTTCTTTCCGCATATCGTATTTTTCCGGAGCTGCAATTTTCCGGAAGATTACGACGCCGTCGAGGATCCGTCGAAATCTCCGGCGGCAGAGATTGCTCGTCTCATTTTACACCTCGGAGAGATCTTTTCCCGTGAAAATTGAAAACGCCTTTCCACATTTCGCACAATCGATCCGAGTTTCCCATAATCCTCGCTCGGAGAAGCGATACGCTCCTGGACTAATCCCCCGCGTTTTTGCATCGAAGGGCGTTGCACTGCAAACGTCAGATTCGCCACGGCTGCTTCGGCATATTCATGGGTTTCAACTTTGGCTTGGTTTGGAACTTTAAGTATCATTACTCACAGCGTCAGCGCCATCGCATCCGCGAAGAATAATTCGAGTTGGAGCAAGCCCGCGGTTGCGGGAGTAATGAATTTTGACTAAAATGTGAAAGCAACACATGTAATACATAAGCAATTGTGACGTAATTATTTCAGTACAACCTGCACTTACGTATTTGTATATATAATTTATACTTTAATGCGCTGCCGTGGAATGCTGAAATAAATTGCCCGCGCGTTAAAATACATCATATCTAATTGGATTCCGATAAGTGATCAGTTTAGGCGAATGAACTCATCGATATAATTGAAATGAAAGCCAACGCTTGACGATTAAGGTGCATCAAGGTGGCGCATCCACAACGCCAAAATCGAATTCTATTAGGAACATAATTTAGGGCTAATTTAAGGCTAATTAAAGAACGCATCATGGCTGATTTTAATGCTCGGCAATAACATACGCAACGCGTTTTTCCGTACCAGCGACGAACATTCAATTAGGTTATTAAATTAGCCGTAAATGAGCCTTAAATTATGGTATGCTTTAAATTTCATTTTGACGCCAGCTTGACGTACCTGTATCGATGGCGCAAATTCTGCGTCGTGAAAGTTAAGGATCCGGGCGTAGGAAATTCTCGCTCGGGGAGGTCTGACGAAAAATCTGGAATGCCAAAAGGAAACATTGAATTCGGGGCATGTAGCTGTAAAAGATGAATTCACGAGTAAATGGAAGTACTTAACTAAGCGCCTGCCGCGGGCTTAAATACATCTGAAACGGAAGTAGGGGCACGTCCAACTATTCATTTACGTTCCTTTGACGCAGCAACGTTTACGCTGCTCCCGAGTAGGAGACGAGGCGAATGCATGGAATCATAGCGTACCCGCCTTGAGGGGTGGCGGCTGCGTCTATACGGATACCGTAATAAATTGTGGGCGACGCGAGGCTGCTTAAGGATCTTTGCACGGGCGATACTTAAGTGGGAATAAGTTGGCGTTTTACGAGATGGAAATTTTTGATTCCGCGACGAGAGAAAACGTCCGGACGATCGGCTTTTCTTCAGCTTCCGACAAAAGATCCATTTAAGAAATTAGCCTGCGATACAAGTCCATGTCTCTCAATCAAATCTTCTCTAATGGAGATTCGCCCGTGGACTGATCGGAAAGATTTTGTCGGTCCTCGTACGACGGAACCACACGGAAGAATCATCGACTGAGGATTCACGAGAGCAGTTTTTTTTTTGTTGTACCTGTTGCTTCATCACGTGCAGCAGAATTACTCGGATTCGGATACTCGGACAAATATTTTCCGGCGTTATGAGCATTACGCGAAATAAGCGTCTTTGAATTAAAATGCGAGGCTTGGGATTAAGGAACTGAAATAAAACGAGTTCGAGAGGGATTAGTTAATGTTCAGAATGGAAGCATCTTTTGGTACACGGTCAAAGGGCGCAAAGAAGATTAACTCGAACGAGCGTCCTAATGCAGTTGAGTCTTCAATTTTCAATCTTCCGCTTTCCGCTCTGAAGAGATGAAATATAGTAATTTCATTCGAGTCTGTAAATGTCGATTGCCCTAAACTTTTCCTCAAGTCGCAGATTTAGTCCGTTTGTACAAATTTTTCACAGTTACCCCGTTTTCATCATATTTTTTGTGGAGTATTCCCACTGTTTCATTGGTATTCTATTTGTATCGCTAAAATCCACTTTCAATTAATTAACTAGTTGAATCCAGAGAAACATATCGTTTCAACAGCGTCGTCGCCAGTGTACAAGACAGAGGTCAATAAAATGCCGCGTTTGAATTTTCTCCTGCGAGTAGTATTTGCCACGCAGGCCAACGTTATCGAGGGATAAATATATAGATATACACAAAGAGGCGGATAACAGTATTGCACGCGAGATGAGTAGTCGTCGAGTACAGGAACGCGTAACTATTTGGATAACAGGAAACGAGCGAGGCTTTTACAAGTGGGACAAAACGGTCATAGCGCGCGTCGTCCCCCGCTTAGTTTGGTAAATGCGGCAAGACGGTGCCCGCGCTACAGCCAATAGGTACTAAATACTGCAAATGGCTGCAGTAATGATTACGGAAATACGTCGATGTATTTATGGACTAATCAGTATCCGTTGCTAATTATTCTCTACGGTAAAATGCATTGAAAACGAGAGAACTCGTTTCTAATTGTAAATGCCAGCGAAGTACGTTTATCCGGAATGGGCTTGACCTTCAAAGTTTAAAATTACGAATAATTGATGTTAAATGCTTTTGTTTTTACTCGAGCCATTGAACATATTTTTTAACGAAACAATGAAGAGTGGCTTTCACACGACAGACAGCCGAGTGTATTCTTTACACGACCTGGTAAGATCAGAAAGTTATTTCAGCGTAATGCGTTTCGTACCATTCCTACTTGAGCTCTCGTGCACGCGTATCGGCACGTGCATCGCTTGTCGCACGATGAAACGATTCTAATCCGATCACTCGATGATTAAACTCTGAGCACGTGTAAAGCAATCATCTCGAATGCGACAAATATATTAGCAATTTCTGAGGGAATTTTAATTGTGTTCAGTGGATCGTTTTATATGCTTCTTTACACCACGAGGTGGAAGACAACGTCGAAACAACAGAAGGATGTAAATTTGGAATGAAGGAGGAAGAAAGTTGACGGAGAGTAACGAGAATGGAGAGTAGAAGCTTACTCGCAGTCGGAGCGGTCAGTACATCATCTGGTCGATAATTTATTAGCGGCTAATTAATGCACGAATCCCTCGGTAAAATAATGGCACAACAGTTGAAATTTATAAATTCCATCGCGTATCGCACGAATACGCGCACTACGTTGGAGGTTCCGAGCTGATTTTCCAGCACGCACGCGTCATTTTGATGCACGAGACTCTCGTATGCAAGAACCGCGAAATACGCGGATGAGAACAGGATCGTCTGTCGCGTGTTTCGCTTCCATTAACGTTATCCACTCTCGCGGTACGGTGAAGAAATTTGCTATCGAACGTTGTTTGCATGCCATTGTTAAAAGTCGTCGCTCGTAAATCGTGCACGTATGAAAAAGTCGACTGACAATTCGATCTCTGTCATAAGTTTTAAGGGCAGCGTCGCGGATCGACGGCGCAAGATGAATTTTATAATAGAAATTCAAAAGGGAACAGAGATTACATCCTAAGCGCGAATGAGAAAATGGAAATTCATATTACACCGGGAATTACATCACCGCTAATGAAAAAATCCAGCAGATCTTCCTCGGATGTAGTAAATATATATATATAGTCGATATTTACGTAACCACTTCACGTAGAAGGTGAATTCGCAGTTCGACTACGTGAATTATACTTGGAATCGATGTGGACGACAGGTCGCCGATATCATTCTTAGACTTGGAATCTTTTTATTTCAATCGCTGGAGATAACGAAAAGTTTGACAAACACAGGTTGATTATTTCTACGACGGATACTTTCTATCTTTTCTGGCGTTATTATTATCTTCTGCTTTGGACGTTGAAATCTTTCATCTCATTCCTGTTTCTATTCTGCCCTAGGACAAATACAAAACGAATGGATTTACGATGGCATTTGTAAAAAGCATACATTTTGTTCGGCATACGTCGTCCGACTGGATCTCCTAAGGGAAGGCTTCATTCGATGGGGTCCAATGGACCATTTAGAGTGATTTCTGTCCGTGAATGTAAAACGTTTCTCTCCATTACTAACTTAATTACAGCTTACCAAGTACATGAATAATACGTTTAGATCCACGTTGAATCATATAGAACACTCGAGGCGAAGGTATTTGTATTATTTACATTAGGACGACCTGGCACTTTGTAGCCACGTTCATGCACGTTGCCCAGAGCGCAAGACAAAGACGGAAGAATACGAGGGATAACAATACGCGTGTTTGTATAGTTGTAACAAAAAAAAAAAAAAAAAGAAAAACCAGAATCTTACAAAGTTACCTATCCACGTCGACGTGACGTGGATGGGTCTACAAGCCGAGATCGAGACTAGCGGTAGGAAAGAGAAATGCGTTATTAATTTGCTGGCTCGCATCTATCGGAAGTGACCTGCGATCGCAGGACCGTAATAAGTTCACGCCGGGGCTTTTTCTGTTTCTGACACAACGCTTTGCGTTTCCGCGTTCTTCGAGCGAGCGGAGAGCGCACGTCGTCTCCCGCCGACGCGCGCAGTCTTGTTTCGCGCGTCACCCCAACTAACCTCCATCCATCCGAACGAGCTTTGCTCGTATACGCCAGGCCACTGACGCTGACGCCGCCGCCGCCGCCGCGCCCAAGTCAAGTAAATCGAAGTAAAGTGCGGCCATTTGACAGAAAGACCCCGGCATTAGCCCGATCGACATTTCATACCTGGCATACTCGGGAACGGAGAACGATGCGGCAAGCTCGCCGAAGTCTCATTTCCCGGCAGATTGAATATGCTAATCACCGCGTCGGCCGATTAAAATTGGTTTATAAACGAGTCCGGGCGCGCAGCGACCGGGAGGGAAGTCCGATAAAAACGGATTTCATCGCGAATACAGCGTTCGCGCTTTTAAATTCCAGTTATCTTAGCAGTACATTCGGTGCCTTAATGCGCTTATTGAATTACGGGTAATTGATTATCTTTCGTGTAATTACTTCAGCTTAAGTATACGGCATTGAGAGAAAAAGGGACAGAACAAGAGAGAGAGAGAGAGAGAGATAGGGGGGACAGACGTGGCAGCTGAAGTTCATGAGTTAGTTTCTCGCGTCCACGTAATGTGCCTTAAACATTCTCCAAATCTCCGATATTTTTTCGTATCGTTATTAGCAATTGTACTCGAGCCGTCATTGCGCTACTCGAGGTCGTACCGGAAGAATACTTTTCCGCCCTAGGGCGTAAAATAGACATTTGCGGACCTAGTGGAGAATTTTTCGTTTTTTTTTCATCGTTACGACGGGACTCGAAACAATCCCTAAAATGTCTGTACACAGAACTATTTCCGGTCGAACCGTACGAGGCTTACGTGCGTCCTTTCATTTTCGATACCTCGCATTCAAGAGGTGGGTTTCTGCATTATGCATTTCGTAATAAACGCAATATCAACCGTGGGGGGCACCGTGGCAACGACTTTCGTAGTACCCGCAGTGGCGGAACAAATTATAATTTCGCCCACCGCGTAATCCCGAGATAAAGTGACCGACCCACGTGTTTCCAGTGTTTCGGCCATTACGAGGTAAACGTCGGCGAGGTTTTTTTTCGCATTTTCTCCATGGCGCGGAGTAAGACATTGTCATTGCTGGGGTGGCTTTAAGCACTCGGGGACTTTAAAATCATCGCAAAACCGGCACTTACCGCGTTAATGCAGGCAGCCGCGGGTAGTAATTACGTAATGCGTCTACTTGTTTCCGCTTCGCTTATTTAAAACTCGTCGACGACGTGCGCGCGCAGGCGGTGGAAAAAAGGCTTCTGTACCCATTTCTTTTTTTTCGGAACTGCAAAACCCGCTATAAAAAAAAAAAAAAAAAAAATCCGTAATCCGCGGAGCGTGCATGGCTTCGCAAACATTTAGCATTCGCGCTCGCCGACTCTTGAAAACGTACGTCGAGGTTTTAGAACTACTGAGTCGTATAATATAATACAATGACCCGATACCACGTTATACGTTTGTACGATGTCCAGTTACAAATGGTCGTAAATTGAGATTTTGAAAATTGTAAAAATGTTGCGCGACTGCTAAACTGCGAGCGGATTATGCGCATTCGAATTGAAAAGAAGACATCACGGCATGCCTTGGTGTGAAAATAGAAAGTCTATTATATCATTAAAATTATAAAGACGGTGCGACGCGAGGGGAAAAAATATCAAGGAATGTCGTAATTACATAACGTGGAGAGGGCAATAAATAATTGAAGGGACGCCGCGACATCGGTAATTATCGTTAAATGTGTTTGAAAACCTACCGAGATGAATACATCGGAATTTTCGCAATCGATCGGCTGCGGGATGCCTAAGTGGGATGGCTCGTCTACGCGCAATTACAGGCGTCAACTATTTTTCCCAAGATTGAAAAAATCTAATTAAGTACATGAAATTTTTCTCTCAATGACGCACGCAGCCGTCGCTGACGTAATGCTTTTTAACTCCCGCTTTCGGGGACGTGAATAGGCGACTTAATGGGGGAAAACAGTGCACGCCGAAAAGTATTCCGGGACGCGTACGCCGCGCTGGATTACAGTTGACGGGGGTTGAAAAGACTCGCGAGCGGCGAAGGCTACGGCCGAGGGGCGCGGTTTCGGTTGCCCGTACAAAAGGCGATCGCTTTCCTGCTCTCGAACCACTCGCACGCTGTGGAAGTAGCATTCTCGCCCATGGCGGTACTCTGAACATTTGATGAATATTTAAAAGCCCGAGAGCTTTCTACGAGCTTTCATCATCCGATAGCCTTTCTCGCGTTTTTTTTTTTTTTTTTTTTTTTTTTTTTTTTTTTTTTTTTTTTTTTTTTTTTTTTTTTTTTTTTTTTTTTTTTTTTTTTTTTTTTTTTTTTTTTTACTTTTTTCAATTTCCTTTCATTCAAGCACTGGGATTTGAAAATTTGATTGTATTCAATAGAGATTTCAAAATGGAATGGGATATCCCGTACGTTTTTAATTGCGAATCAGGTACTTGGCCGCAACGAGGGCCGCGTCTACTCGTCACATTTCTCAGGCCCAAATTGAACAAAGGTATAAGGAGTCACATGAATTGCCTTGAGTAGCTTAGGGAGATGCCCATGTATACTAATAAATTGACGCAACTGAAATTCGGTTCAGTGTACTTGGATGAAACTGGCGCGGGCCAATGCAATGTTTAATTAATAAAGTTTAGAAACATCTGATTTTCGCGATGGGAGCGAAAAGTGTACCGCGCAGACCGAACTGTGAATACAAAAGTTCCATTGGAACGGGGCGAAGTGCTCGATTCTTTCCTAGTCCCACGTGGCTCGTGGAAACTTTTTGCGAGAACAACTCGGCAGGCGCTTCGTACATCTTGGAAGGACAAATGCCACTCGTTTCTTTTATCGAGAGCGGATTGTTAATTCCTTCCTCGTCCATTAGGTCGTTGAAAAATTTCTTTTCTCTTAAATTGCATTTCCTACTTTGCATCCTTCCGAGAGTTTTATAAAACAGCCACCAGAAGAGAAAGAACTACCGGTCAACCAACCATTCTCTGGAAGATTGCAATTGGTTCGAAGTTACTCAGAAGGGGGTAAGAGCCAGCAATTCCGAATGGCTCGGGCCAGCAACATTCGTCCTCGTAGTAGACTCTGCCGGCGTATTTATGGGTTAATTAGATGTCGTTCTAATTGGCAGATTTTTCGTTATTCGAACTTGCTAAACCTTACGTCGAATCACTAGAATACATTTTATTGCGCCACCGGTTTGTTTCTTTCCAATTCTTTAGAAATTATAGAAAGGAGGAGGCTATAGTGGCTTAATCTATTACCGGCGCGATTGCTGCAGTCGCAGTCGTGCCAAGCGCCATACACGACGAAACGAATGCAAAGAGTAAATGGCTCAAAATTTCTGAAGTGGGCCACTAAATTTTTCATGGCGAGATATTTGTACTATTTATCGACCACTTGGTAGTATTTTCGTATCAGGATATGACC
>JAPYZR010000916.1:0-25613 GCA_030522945.1 Trichopria nigra
AATATTATATTCTTAATTTTAGAATATTTTAAGAATATTATTAAGAATATTTTTAAAGAAAATGTTATTCTAATTATCAGATTACCGTTTTTTCTGTGTAGGCTTTTTACATATAATTTTTATATATAAGTATTTATAGATGAAAATTTCTGAAGGGTCAATGTGAAGTATGTATAGTTTCTACATAATTATTTCTTAATGTATTCCAACATCTCTCTATTAATAATGAAGAGGAAAAGAGCATATTATATTATTCTACGGCTCGCTTCATCGTCTATTCAGTGAATTCTGATGAACTCGCGACAATAACGCTTACACTTAAAAACGATTGTCTTTGAATATCCGGGATATTTACCATGGGATATTGGGATATTTATTTCTTAGATATGTTATTACGTACCAGTGCAAGAGTACATTTTTCTATAATTTTCCTACCCCGTTGTACAACAAATATATAAGTAGAGTACAGAATCTCTATTTTGTCTAGACCGTTGTCGACCTTCAGCCATACGCATTCGCATCTTAGAATTGTGATGTGCAGTGTTTTTAGATGTGCGCATCGCGTATAACAAAACAGAATTTACACTGCGCAGCTTGAAAATCCTCTTATACCATGTTACATCTGAAGAGTCTGGATTGGGAAGCTCGACAAAGGAGAAAATAACGGGTGAACCGAGAATTCGATGTCAGAACTATATTCGATAATAGGGATTCTAATGTACTTAAATATACAAGTAGGCTGCAGACGCACAAGAGAAACATGGCAAACAATACTTTTTTAAATCATAAGTAACGAAACAATAAACATATATTGAGATGAAATGAGAAAAGAGCCGAGAAGGAATAAAAAGATTTATGGAATGATCCATGCATGTTTTACAGTATGAACGGATTAATGTGATATAAATCTTAACTGGTATTATTAGAAAATGTTAGGTTGATACCAATATCACATTAGGTCCATACCAATTATCAAAGACTGAAATTCATATGCTGGTACAGAAGGAAGTAGCCAATAGTTCATGGTGATGCATATTCAGCAGCTTCTCGATCAGTATTTAACTAATGATGAATACATTGGTTTTGGTAACTTTTTGGTGATCGAGTCGATCGACTGTCTGAATCTATTCTGAAGATAATTGTAAACACAACAGAAAGGCAAATCGAATATATTTCTTGTCAACCTGACCGTCTCTTGCCAAAATCAACCAGTTCCTCAAACCGCGTTCTGAAGGAAAATCCAACAAGTCGCATCATGCGTTAAGTATATGGTTAAAGAATGGTAAAAATAGAGAACACGTCCAAAAGTTTCTTGAATGGAAAATGAAGAAAAAGGTATCCCAAAAAATATACGGTACGTACCGTTTACCTTGAGATCCAGTAAATTTTGCTACATCAAACACTTGCATTGCAAAGGATTCGAACGCTTGCGAATATTTCGCTGAGCTGAAGTGTGAAGGACCCATCCTTCGAGAGTAAACGGGGGAGAAACAGAGAAAGAGAGGTGTGAATGCGAGGGCTGAAATGCAGAGAAAGAGAGACAAAGAAAGAAAGAAAGAAGGAATGAATATAAGGAAAGAAAGCAGCAATCCGGTACAGAGCAGCTGTTTCCTCACGAATGCGGCGGCGCAACATGGGTAAGAGAGTTTGGCGCGCGCGCTCCTCGTCGGGGATTCAGTTCTTCTCACCTCTCGATCTCAGCCTATAGGCGATCCTGAATCTCAGTCACGTCGCGAGCGTTGGTCAAGTCGCATCGTCGCTGCGCTCTTCCAACCGAGCACAGCCGCCACGTGCGAACCAAGAGTGACTCCGCGCTGACCCACACCATCCACAAAAGATCTTCTCTTAGTGACAGTGCTTCTTCTTGGCTGCAAAGTTTGGAAATCCTCTTGTCTTGCTAGCACTGTAACCCATTGTACACCTTCGTCCCATTGTTTTCCAGCTGCATTCGAGTTCAGGTTACGATTCCATCCAAAAATTCTAGCCAAAAACTAGCAGGAAAAGAGCCATTTCGAACTTTTGGCGGGCAAGTCGGCCAGTTCGTTTCGCGAGAGGAAAAGTTCGTGCGAAGTGAAAAGTGCACTTTACCAGGTTGAAGCAGAAGTCGAAGGTCGGAAAATTTCATCCGCTGGCGGATGACTTGATGGGTGAGTCGATTGTCGTGTATATAGTCGTAATATATTTTTACTCCTTGACTCTTCAGAGTTGTACCGAGACTTTTGGGCGATTTCCTTTGGCAGATAACTGTTTTAAGAGTTCATACACATACACATTACTGCAAAGAAGTTTCCTGAAGCCAAAAATCACCTTCGACTCGCCGTCTCGACGACGCTTCATTTGAATGCGTGCTTTGCATGCTTACATTGTGTATTATACGAGTGAGGCATTGAAATTTAGATCCAACTAAATCTATCCCTATGGTACCAAAAAAACATTCACAAGCCGAATATTAATTCGTGGCACATTAATTATGATACCTGCTTTTAAAACATTTGACTGCTGCATGCATACGCAAACTACTTACTCTTAGGCCAGTTTTATTTACGGTCATTTTTGGTTCATGGTGTTGATTTCAGGATTTTCCTGCGTGATGTTAATTCCGTTTTATGTATACAATTATATACCTATCACTTTCTTTTGTCATTTTTCATCTGTCACCTATACATTAGGACACCACGCAGTAGATGTTTATTTGCGCCAGCTGACCATTTATTAGTTGTCCATGAATTGGTATCAGCTAATTTCTTCGTTAGTGTTGGTCGGTACACTAATTGCCGTTTTAGTTCTATCCGTAATTTGTATACAAAACAAACACAATAAGTTAAAACTACCGACCTGATCTTTTCGGTTTCGTATAATTCACGAAGACACGTTGTTTTATTATGTATATATATATATAAACAATAAATTTCGGCACATGCATAATAAATCTCAATGAACAAAAGAAATTCCGCAAAAAGGTTGCGATATTGCTGCTGTAGTTTCAAAACTTTTAAGTTTTTCTAGTAACTGTTAGCAGTTGGTAAATTTTTCTTTCCTTTCTAACGAGGATATAGGTACTAAATTAAATATACGAAGAAGTACTCAACAGTTTGACACCAGCATCACTTATTACTTTAAATAAAGTGAAAGTCATTTTGGGAAAATAATCACTAAACAGTTCCAGACACTAAGAAAGTTGTGGACATACAATTTTGCTAGTCGTGAAACAAAAAGTTGTCCCTCTAACCGTTTGAGTATAACACAGGTGAAAAAACTGCTGAATTTGAAGAAGCATAAATGGTAAATTGCTAACCAATCTTCACTTTGCGACATTATTTCCAACATAATTATCTGTCTTTATATCCTCCTTTTGTGGATGTTATTTCAGGCGTTACCAAAATTCGATCCGACGCATACAATATATCTAATTACTATAAGCAATTGAAATTCGTCGATCAGCGGGCGGTTATTATTCATCTGACAAAGGTATGGCGTAATACTTTTTTTCCTGGAATATGTGAATTCCTACACATTTTGAAGCGCTGACTTTGAAAATAATCATTAAATTTATCTTAATTTAAATTGAACAGGTCAAAAATACGAAGATAAAACGTAAAAAATAGAGGTTTTTCGATGTTTTCGAGTATAGCTTGGAAAATATGAACTATTATGAAAAATTCGAAAATAGGAAAACGTTCCACTAATATAGCTGTATAGGAATTTATATATTCCCAGAAAAAGGTATTAAAGTATATAGTTCTTCACGGACTCCCTAGTCAACTGAATAAAAATTGCGAAATGCTCAATCGAATATTGTATATATATATATGGAGTTTATTAAATATATTCATAAATTTAAGTCTTTTTAGATAATATTTGCATTAAAATAACAAAGTTTTAATAATATTCACATAATTTGTACGTATAGCGATGAACCATGTCGTCATTCATACATGGATAAACTGTCACGAAAGAGGTTTTCAAGTTGTACATTTCTGTGATTTTCTTTTAACCGTTAAAAAGTATGAATTTTTAATTTTCATCCAATTACGTTCCTAGTACCGAATGCAGTTTTTTTTTATACTAACGCGTAAATTACTGTACACGCAATTGTACGATACCCTATATGCCAAATTTAACGAATTTTTTCTCGAAAGTTCGGCAATTGGTGTTTACAAAATTCTAGTATATAGTTCGAGATCCAAAGAACTTCATGAATATTTTTTTATTTCTATATATGCAGTAACTAATTCTATGATGAACTACCTTCAGCTATATATACTTGTTTGGATGAAAAACGCCCGTTGATCGACGAATTTCAATTGCTCAGTAATTACACGATAGTATGCGTCGGCTGGAATTTTGGTCGTACAATTTTCGATTTCTAATTTCATAGATAATTACCTCCTGAAATGGCATCCGCCAATTCTGGGACAGCCTGTTTTTAGAATGAAAAGAAATTGGGTGATTACAAAAAAGATACCCACATTTAGTACACCGAGAAAATATGTATACAGTTAAAATTACCATGTGTATACCAGCTGGATAATGACAGATGCACTCGTGTTATATTCCTTTAGAGAAGATACTATTAATAATAATTCAACTCCAATAGTAAAGTGTGCATTTTCTACGTAAGCTGTTATATAGGAATAACAGTAATGAACTGTTGAGATTGGCGTAAATAATGCTCGATATTTCTTTTCCGTAAGGACCGTCGCTATTTGAAACATTTATGAGACTATTCAATATATAAATACATTTAGCATACGCAGTATACTCGAAGCTTTTAATTCATAAAGCTGTACAAATATTTTAAGTATTAAATTAGTTGGAGTAGCTCCAATGCAGTAAATATCGGTTACAAGTAGTTGAGCTATACTGATTAAATAAAGTTTCCAACTATGAAGAAATCATTCAACCATTTTCACTTCACATTTCGTCTGATGCTAAGACAATCAGGTGGTTCAGATTACAGCAGTAGAAATAATAAAAATGAAGCCTTTATACATAAATGAGTAAAGTTTTCTCTTGATTTTATCTTACAAAATAATTAAATGACCGAATGTAGTAAATGTACATAAACGAGAGAAGATCCGAGTAAATAATCACTATGCAGTAGCAAATGCGTGATTATGCTTTTTCGCACTACATCATAATTAATATGACCCGAAAGATCTTAGACGTGAACTCATTGTTGATATGTCGCAATATGGAAATATAGAGCAGAGTTGAAATTAAGTTAACTTATTTCCTAATTGTCAACCTCTCCTATTATTTATTTATTTATTTATTTATTTATTTATTTATTTATTTATTTATAAACGGACATAAACTGCCCTTACAAATTTATGTAACAAATTTATGTAACATTATTATTCTAATAGTTTTATGTCGGATATATGCATACAATAATAACTAGACATTTAATGATGAAACATTTTTTACAAACTTTGCTGCGGTTTATCCTCCAAAACTGTTAACATTTTTAATGATTGATAAAGATGTTTATTTAACAATTTTGATGCAAAGTCGTTACGTGCTTCAGCTAGTATTTAAGATTAAGATAATCCTTAATCCTTCTTTCATTTGTGAAGGCAGTTTCAATTTGCGTGCACACACGTATATGCGTATTGTATAATAAAGGTGGAAGAGAATAAATACCTCACGATCAGAGAGGTCGATGGAAAGTGACCCCCCCTCGTGATGAACTCTCTTTGACGGGTTGCCGACCAAGTCCCATTTTCTGCAAGGTTCGCACATGTTAAAGCCATGTGTCGTCTTCGACACTTCAGAGGCATTTTCTTCCCCAACGTTAAGAACTCACCTTTATTGTTATTGGCCAGCTAACCATATGAATGAAGAGGAATTTGAATTTTACATTGTCAATTTTAAAGATTCACTCAATGTCTGTGAAAGTCGTAAAATGTATATATATATTAAAATATAAGCGTCGCTATATTGGTATGTACCAATAATAAGAGTCGCTAAATAATTAAATGCAACATAATTACAAAAATAAAAATAAACGTGAAATATTATTTGAATAGAATAACAGATCGATGTGTCTGTTTTTTATACATTTTGTTATTTGTGTTCTCTAAGGATTCAATCAAATACTCAACGCTGACACAGTAATATATATGTCAGTGAGGAATTTCTTCAATAATGCCGAAAATAAATATATTCTAGATGCTTATTAAGAGGAGTATAGGAAGAAATTAATTTAAAATTCATCAAGATTCCATGCAAGATTTATTGTGAAATCGATTATACAGGACTGAATTCGTGATTGTAATTGACGATAGCTAAGCAGATACGTGTGATGTATTAACACCCAATCATCTTTAATTATACATGACAGATGAGTGTCTTTCATCGTGCGGAGATCTGTAGTCGGATAGAGCCTGGTGCATTTTTACCCGATTAGGCCTGCCAGAATACCGGTCTAAATTTCTCGGAAAATGATCGGACTACGATAAGGTTGCTTGGTATACTTACAACTAATAGGATCTAATTAAACCTTTTCATATAAATGAACCATAATCTCTACTTGACAAGATACTTGGTAACGGACACTTGTATCCAATTAGAAAATCATCGATTTAATCTTTAATGTTACATTCATCGTGGTCAATCGCTTTTCATTCACGTAAAATTCTCTTTAATTGTGTTTATTAACTGCATACATTTCATTACATCATATGGAATCTGAAATTATGAAATATGCATCTATTATTATAACTTTGACAATTACCGTAGATTACGTTATCACGAAAAACTTCAAAAACACGGTTAACTTTTTCAATTAAAAAAAAGTGATTAATAGCTCAAAAAGAAATCGCAGAAAAATACCGAATTAAGGTTGTCGATTTTTCGAAATTTGTCATATCGAATAATGTGCTAAATTTACAAATATAATTGCAAATGCATAACGAATAAAAGAGTGACGTTTATTTTTTTTTAATTAATCAATCAGAAATCGCTGAGTTATCTTCGATTCTCTGTATGGTCTCCGATCTGTATCAAATGTCCATGTTTCAGGACATAATGCACCCATATATGTATATTTGCGAAATTCAACTGCATGAAAAAATAGTATGACATTATTTCGAATGTATATAATTCCGATAGTATAATAAACGGTTCTTCGAAAATATATCTTTTCATTTATTAAAGCGTGTATAGATATTATATATATTTTTCACTTGCATATAGGATACAGTCTCAAATTTCTTACAAAATGAGGCATCGGCGGGATGGGGGGTAACTTGTTCACTTGCAGGTAAATTCAATACATCAGTTCCACCCGCGGTATATAACTCAGAATTCTTGAAAATTTTTATTTTCAATTTTGAAATGATGTATCCGTATTGTTTATTTCATATTATACTTTCAAACAATTATACAATTCTTTCAATTTGCAGTAATGATCAAACTTTAGAAAATATGTGATCGAAGCATTTAACCCATTACCATTTGATCATTAAAGTGGGCCGAAGCCTCTATAGCTTTACGTTCAATTTGGATGAAACTATATATATTCAAATTTCACATACATTTTTTCTGTGTTTATATGAAGCTTTTGTTCAACATCCCTTTAAAGAGAGTAGTACAACCCCAGCCTCGTATAGATGTGACGCACAATACGAACTTGTCATTCGTAACGCCTAAGGTGGCTCTGATGCACAATAGTTCGTGGCAAGATTTGCGAAATTGGAATTATGTTTGATGATTACATAACGAACGCGACGATCCTTCTGTCACAGCTACATTCATTTTTCTTCTAGGGCACGCAATCAATCAAACGGTGTCAATTTCACGATCTGTCTTTGTATCTATATTGCACTTTTAAATGCTCAAGGCATTTCAAACAATTACTCATAGAACTATACACACCGTCGAGTTTCTTATGCCAATTGAGCACTGCGTTTGCTTATGAAATGAAACAGGAAACGTCAATTGCTTAATACCGTGTTATACATTTCGTAAGAGATGCATCCTGACACAATGAGATGAGAAATAAGACGATCCATCATACCGAGCCGGCAGATTAGCAAAACTAAAGATGTATGCGGTTATTGAGCCTCTAAATATATGACCCACTGAATTATTATTGCGTATAAGAACTGAACCGGAAAGAAAAATGAACATTTCGTACTTTCAATTTATATCGCAGCGTAAATATGTTATTTGCACGTATGAAGAGTGGAAACAAGTTGTTCACGATTACGGCTAAATCTTAGAAAACGTTTCTGTAAATTCAGGCACTCATGCATTTGAATAGTGGTCGAAAGAAGGAACATAATATGGTCTCAAAATTGGATAAGATGGATCAACTGGAATTAACAAAAATCCTTCAATGTCAATTGTAGATTTGTAAAATGAATCAACTTAAAGACACATAAATATAATAATCCCCTACTATTATTGGGTTTCTGTATTACTAGGGTCGGTCGATATTGTTCAAGTGTTTAATTTCTTTTCGATTCAGTTCTTATGGATTTAAAACGTATTGGTTATGTTTGCCGTTTGACAAATAAAATTAAATTGCATATGTACAGAAAAATTGTACAATTATATCAACCTATCCTAAAATCATATAGTTCCGGCAGATATACATATAGGGATATATAGATCCTAGGATCAATTGTTCAGCTTGCAGACATTCTGTGCAACAAGTTCTGTAATTCAAGTTTATACCATTTAAACACATACATGTTTCTAATTTTCATAGTATTTTCACAGTATGAAATTTCATCTATCCTTATAATAAATGAAGTACATTAAATGTTTTAACATAGAATGCTACGTAGAGAGATTTCATTTATATTATTATATGTTTCTTGTTTAAATGAATGAGTTTGTAAAATAGTGCAAAATTACTTATCAGAAAAAAGAAATTAGTATTACATTACGTTAAGTGACCAAGATATGCACGAATTCGGTTAAGAGTAAAATCAAGTAAAACGAAGAATGATTAAATGAAAATACTTCAAAACCATTTCCGTTAGTGTCAATCAAAAAGTAGTCGAATCTTGATTACTAAAATACTCGAGATTTTAGCAACTATTTGATTTGTGATTCAGGGTGGCATTGGGTAATAAATTGTGTCATATTGTGATTTATAAGATTGTTCTATTCAATTGAATGTGAAAAACAGTAGTCCAAAAAAAATCCACATCCTGTATAGCCGTAATGTCTAAATATATACATATATTGTGAGAACTGTCAGATTTATTGTCAAGGAAGAAAAGAATAGCACGGTTTTTTGATTGTTTCTATAATCGATTGATGAAAACAGAACAATTTTTTATCATGGAGACCAAACGTGTAGGAGTTGATTAACCCATTAATGCCTGAATGTCTTCATTGAAATCTTATTCGAACGCGCCTCTTGATATATTTGTACACATTTGCATTAAAATGATTGAGGATTCATAAAATTCGATTCATGTGTTAATTTCAGTTAAGCTTTCATTTAAATGTAATGTACAAGTATCCACTGAAATTGTATGAAACTTTGCATGACATTTAGGTGTTCTCAGCACGATAAATGTAAAAAATACTGTACGTCAAGATCGATGGAATTTTCGATAGAAGAAACTGGGGAGGGAGATTCTGTAGAATCGGGTTAGTGGTTGAGGGGACAGAGCTAGTCAGATTTATAATGTGTACGACGATCTATTTTTCGAAACGGGAATGCTAACTGGAAACCACATTCGGAGAATACCACATTACTTACTAAAATGTGCAGTAAATTAAGGAAACCGCAAAGACCCTCATCGTAATAACGGATTGCAGCGCTGAATTATTAACTTAGATAATTAGTAAATGTGGACTCAGGGTGGGCATAGGGCGCTAGCTCAAAATTAGCAGCGTTAAAAGTGACGTTATGTGCAGTCTAATGGGAAAACGAAATATCGAAGTCTGGCTCACCAGCCCTAACGATGATTGATGAGCTGCCGAGGTAATTTTGTTAATAATATAATCCCCAGATAATTCACTAGCCGTCTGATTGTCCCTCTGGGCCACTTAAGTTCCTAATTTCTCAGTTCTCGCGGTGACTTGCTGCACCGACAAATTCGGAGCCGCGAGAAATTGGTAGAAATGCGAATATACTTCCTCTTTTGGGCTTAATTATATTTACGTCAATCGCGAGTTTTCCGGACTATGGTTTAATTAGCCTATTATAAGATATAATGTGGAATGGCGAACATTTGATAGAGCTGGAAATACACAATATAAGTGATTTATGAGTTTTATATGCTTGTCTTTTTTTTCTTTTTTTTTTTTAATAATTTCCAATTATGGACGAAATGGAGAAGGGGTTTTGTGGAAAAAACTTTTGTTATTCAATAATATCGCCATGCATGAGAAGTTTCTGGAGGACTCATCGTTCAAGCCAACTGAGACAGTGATTCCATCAACGCAATCGTAGGGAAGAGATATCTGCGGAATGTTCCTGAACTGGAAATGTTTAAACCTCCAGATCATATATAGAGGGAAATTTGCGTGACTGCAAAACTGAGTTCGTGCTGTGATTGGATATAACGTCATTTAAAGGTATTTTCTGAATACCACGCCATTACAGGACGAATTTCATTCAGCAGTTTCGCAAATTGATTTGGAAATAGTTTAACAATTTTGGGAAAAGTGCGGGATAACTTCAGGAGCAATCTCGTACGTTCCGTGGATTCTGTGCTCGCATTTCCGCAATTTTATATCGATTGGTCTTATTGGTCCTTTTAAGAATCAATTATACGGCACATACGTTTACTTGAAAGAACAAATAAAAAATAAACACAATTTCGTTATATTTTTTCAAATTCAAAAGTTTTCGGTAAAAGAAAAAAAAATGTTATTTTCTCATTGTCGAAGCATTCTGGCGTAAAGTTTTAGCCATCTTAAATCTGGTCCCATCAGTTGCCTTGATCGAAAAGCCGAATGGAAAATTGTCATTCTCGAAGCTCGCGACTTTTGAATTGCAAATTAATTTTTACGACGCGTCGCCGTGCTCAAGACCACATCTAGGTAGGCGATTCAGTTCCTGCTCATTTCAGCGAATAATCTGCAAATAAAATACGATTTGCTTAAGAAGGACAAGAAAAAAGATAAAAACGATGGGATTTCGCGGATTTCTGAGGATTGGGAAGCAGAAGCGGGGCCAAGAAGGACGAGGCGACATTATGCGCGCGGAATTCATCGCTGGGATTCTGTCTCCGAAAAGTTTTTCCTTCCTTTAACTTTCGCCTGTTGGCTGCATTTCGCGCACTTCAGAGATTCCGAGCGTTTTGCTGTTTACAGCCGCCTTTCTGGCTCCGTTAAAGGGTCGCGGGCGGAGTCGGAGGATGAGTCGAACGCAAAGGAGGGGAAAAAAATAAAAATAAAATCGAAGCATAAACAGGATTTTGTCGTGAAGGTTGGCGTATCTTTGCTCGAGTTGTTCGCCGCGTTTTCTACATGGGATTTGCTTCAAAGATCGACGGGGCGAGAAGAGGGAGTGGACGACATAAATAAGAATGCTGAGAGGATTTGGAAAGCCAATGTGAAAGAATGTGGTGGAAGGTCGGGCAGTTGCGCCCACCTTAGCGGAAATGACTGCGTGCCATCATTTTATTTTTTATATCCTTCTCCGGGCAGAACAACGCATGACAATTGATTCATATGGCTGCATTGTAAAATTTCTTCATATATTTTTATGATGCTCGATTGTGGTCGGCATAAAGTACTCCGGGTAAGTACCGACCGTTCCACTATATATAGTTGTAAATGTTAAAAGGATTATTGAGGATCCCTTGGAGAAAAATTACGCTAAGAAATGTCAAGAGCATTATATTGACCTCATCGTTTAGTTCCTAATGGAAGAATGAAGTAATATCAATAAGGACTCGACGACTTTCACCTATGAGTAGCTTTAATATATTCTAAAAAGCTGGAAAAATGATGATTTTTCTACTCGAGCAGAAAATGAGACAACTTGAGTAATAGGTTTGAGATTTCCGACGAAAAAGGAGAGTACTTATCGCATCAGGCAATTCAGACCAAGGTCTAATGAAGCCTTAATAAGGCATGTCTTATATTAAATCATTGCCAGATGACCATAATATCACCTGATCAATTTTTATGTTATGATGGCCACGTAATGGACTGAAAGAAATGAATCATTACCCTAGTAGAAATTTGTTTCTACTAGGGTATATGTGATAGTCATGATATTAACAATACGATGTCGACAATTGTCTTTTAGCATCCTTTAATTGTCTTTTAGCTTCCTTACAAGACGTTCGTCGAAGTACAATCGGTATCCGAGTCTCTCACAAAGTCGTTATGGCCAGCTCGTTCATCGAGGCGTCCACGAAGTCGAGTCCCGTCGTTATAATATAATCTGTTTAAATATATTCAAGTCTGTTTAAACATATTCAATTCAAAAAATTAACGGAACTCTGGATAACGATGTAGAAAATATTCCTCACCACCCAGACGAGTTTCAACGAGAAATGTTGAAGTTGATTAAGACTCGACCGACTCGGAGAAGATAATCGCATCTATATATAGTATACGTAAAGATGAAACTTTATTTCTCAGAAGAAATTTTAAAAAGAACTTCATTCGGATGGAACTAAAATACTTCTGGAAAAGTATCCGGTACTGGAAAACCGTTGCGGAATTAATCTTTCAAAGTTAAATCCGAGGACACTGCTTCACAATACCAGATACTGGTGTGAAATGAGACGAATGCGTCTTAGATAAACAAGAACGTATTTCTCTCGGTCGATTGACCAAAAACTTGAATTAATCCAATTTTTCAATACGAAGATGTCCTGTCTCACTAAACTAAAATTAATCATCCGATATAGAAAAAAATGTTGATTATAGTGAATTTATAAATTTTGGAATTAATGCCATGCTCCAATGTATGATACAAACTCTGTGAAAAATATAAGGACTTAAAACCATCAATAGAATTTTCGGAACAGTGGCAGTTTCGCCACAGACAAGACAACAAATTGAAAGAGTGAACCAAAATGTCATTTAGTGACGGGAAACTGGAAATTTCATCAAAGGATGGATACAAAATCCTTATCTATCACTGATTTTTTCACTAGAATAGAAACTATTGTTTTTCTACCCCCTTTTTTCTATAATCTTGATCATTTAAAAGAAAATGTAAAACAAGGGGTCAACTGGTATAGTACTTGAATCGCAGTTATTTTTATCTTTCCTTATATCAGGACACACCATTTTCTAATCATATTGTTAATTTGTCACGATTGGATAGTGATTTCAACTTTTCTTGGTTGCCTACCAATCATCCAGGAAGCTGCTTTTTAGGAAAAAAGTTTTTTTGAGATAGATATTACATATTAAATATATTATATAGGTTAAATATATTAACTATTTCATTGTCTGAATCATCGATCGCTTCATCGGCAAGTTCGAATAAGAAATTGTAGAAATGAAGGCATTTTTGCGTAAACCATAAAACTGATCAATTTCCACTATTCCTATAAATAACATTTTATCATTTGTTTCACTGAGGAATTTAATGGACCCGCATTGTACAGTTCTTTGAACTGTAATAGTATGAAATGTATTGTCTTCGATTCTGAATTCAGAGCTTGAAAAAAAAAACAAAAATATTAAGCCGATTTTAAGGGGAGTAGTAATATTGAGATCACGGATGCGTAAATATATAACTCAGTTTGGGACTGTGATTAATTCATCCAATTCGTTTATTTGTTACAAATGCTTCTGATTTGCATAAGCGTAGCTCCTATATGTATGTCATATTAGTTGAACATTTGTTAGCTTCAATTTAAACAGGACATCGATAGCAAACTTTAAAACAACGCAAAATATTTATCGATTAAATGTTGAATCATTAAAAATATAGAACCTTGATATGATAAAAATATCTGGTCCAAATAAAGCGCAATTAGTATACGAAACCTTCGTTTGGCACACCAGATGTACACATTTCTGCGGCTTATTTACTGAAGTTCTATTATAATATACTTGCAAAGGTTCAGAAATTCAATTATTCTGTACGTGTTACATAATAACATACTATATTATGCGGTTAAACAAACCGCTGCAAGTCGCTCAATGGATGGATTAGAATAGTCATGCTCAAAACTTGTAAAAGTGTCTGTTTTATCGGCACAAAAATATTGCAAATGTTGCAAGATATTATCGTTGCGTTTCTTTATCATATAATCAAAAGAAATGAAAATAATATACGGAGGCATTAGGAATAAAGGAAGCATTGTATACTCAGAACTGACCTAATTCTTTTCAATACTTGTTCATTTGTACTGCATTATCAATCCTATTATTGGACGTGCAATACTTTTTCGATTGTTAGAAAAGAAAGTGACGCTATTGCAATTATGGTCTTTTCGGAGAAGATGCTCGGACGAACAGGATTGAACAATACACCTTCGGGTAAGTCCGTTTAATCTAATCGATGATAATAAATTACGAGCTTCAGATGCGCCACCAAATGAGCACCATTTTCACTTTGTATTCAAGAGTCATTGAGTATTACGTCGATTAAGTTAGTACATACAAGAGGTTGGGCATTACGTCGATGGCATTCGAATTTTTCAACCACGACGACATGTGACGAGTTTTCTTTTAATTCATGACACATTCACTGCTGTGTTCATGTGCATGAGTATAATTACATAATTAAGCCGACTGCGGCTGTATTAACGACAGCCAATAATATCCACGACATCTTTGTTAAATGTCATGTGTATACGCTTCCATAAAAAAGATTGAAAATAACTTATGTTAGAAGGCAGAGAGAGAGAGAGAGAGGAACTCATAAACATAAATGTACCCATCAATATTTGTGTTCACGTGTATCTAAATAACTTTCCTTCGCGTCAAGCAGTAATCGAATAAGCTGGAGACGACCTTCAAAATGCAATAAAAATAATTTTAGTAACCAAGCAGATATTGATAGGCAGAAATCAATATGCACCTGCGATATGTCAAGAATAACAAGTGGATCTCGTTGAAATTAAGGAAGGTTTAGCCACTAAATGAATTATAATTCTTGAATCCTTTCTTAATCTGTCTGAAAAAAGTACAGAAAAACAAAACTATATATTGAAGGAAGGTTGACACGAAATTGGAGCAATATGCTAAATTTTGTATTATGTCGCGCATATATATTGAAATAGAAACATTTGAAATGTATTGTAATTTGAATAAACTTATACCAACTACACTGGCTATTTACAAAGCTTAAAATTATTAGAATGCTGGCGTATAACTGTTTGTTACATTATGGATATATGTTTTTTGTTCTGATTGGTTCAGATTTTTATGCAGGCATTAAAGGGGCGTTGTAAATTACTCATTATTTCAATGTATCATTACTGTCATGCGTAAAGTCAACTTCCGTAAAGAATTTATTTACCAGTGGAAGAAATGTTCCGTTACAATTAGCACTCTTCTTCCTTAGGTGTATAGATTATTATAAAGTTCAATCTACGGAGTAAAGTGGTAAATCACTGTAATTCTACCATCATTTAGGTTGAATGGTATAGTAGTCGTTTTATGCTGTTGAAATCGTGTCTGGGAATTTAGACGATAAGAAATTGTAGAGTATTCGAGCGTTATAGGTATCCGGAAGGCAGCAAAGAAGAAAAAACGCGAATACACAATAAAGTTGAATATTGATATAATTTCGTATGGGTACTTCAAAAGCATAGAAGAAAATGACTGCAATAAAGTTGAAAAATTGAGAAAAGTCGAGTACAAACAATTAATTGATAACACGTGTTGATGTGCCATTTAGAAGAAAGGCATACTGAGCAATATTGCAAAATATCAATAAGAAGAAGCTCTGCGAACGAAAATGTATAAGACAAGCGAAATGTATGAGAAAAACGTTAAGTACAGTGTTTAATAAGATATCACTTTGCGCACGCGATCCGTCATAATAGCGAAGGCATGTCATCCGGATTGAGGCTTTGGTTGATACACACGACACGACACGGTACGTCGTGTTACATTGCCATCCGGTCTGGACTTATTCCTAGAGGAGAAGAAAAAATACAAACCTGTATACTGTGCTTGCTTTTCTGCTTTTCAGTGCTGGCAGGGTTAAAAAGAAACGATCCTTGTGAGATGAGAGCATGCGAGTAAAAGCAAACTCTCAACACATATTTATTGCACATACATCGATTCCCATGGATTCGCCTCTATGAATTTATGCCTTTGGTCGTATTATAAATGAATCGAGATTAATTGACAGAGGTCACCTTCTTCAGGACAGCTTCTAAAAAAAGAATTGTTTTACATTTTCAATTAACAATTTCTTTTTATGATTTTGTCGAATCCAATTCGCTTATTTCTTCTTCAAAGCAATGTTCTCTTTATCCAACTCGCCTGTAGTTGCTGGTAGTTGTATTGGACGACACGAGACTTTTCAAAATCGAAAAAGTAGTTTTTCGTGTGTAGTTCATTAAAAAAAATTCAATAGACGTGTTTGTGATTTGAATCCATTGCAGAGAGCCCTTTGACAAATCTACCGTTGAAAAGTCTATTGTTTTCGGGTGCTCGTATTGAAAACAACTGGATCTGTTATGGTGGGTGCATTTAGTATCCAGAATGCGTGCACAGCAGAGGTGTATATGCGTACATGGAGCCGTGTTTGGCAACTGCGAGGCTTCATTCCAAGTGCCATGAATATTGTCTCGTGAACCATATGTTGCCGCACTATAGTATATATATGGAGCCTAGCTCTTATAACAAAGTCAGCTGCGTGAGTTGATAGGCCGCTGTCGATGCGACATACGGGCAGTATCGATCGCCCATTTATCAATTCCCCAAGTGCCGTTCGATTTATCGAATCTGGCGTCCTGTTTGGGAACGATGTATCAAGAGTCCCATGCGAGAGAAATTGCGTTCAGAGTCTATATGTATATATGCCAATTTTAACGCTTCCTCCCTCTTCTGCTCCATATCTTTTATATTCCAATCAGTGATATTATATAATATAGAAAAATTTTTATTTTAAAATCATCATAATTGAGATAATTTAACGCGTGATATATATCTTAATAAATCATTCGTCACATAAAAACGTAAACGCAAATTTAGGAGACAATTCCGAACTATTGAAAAGTCATAATTTCACGTCTGTTCAAAAAACTCTTCTTGCTCCATTCCACGACTTTTATGCGCTCTTTTGCATATATCTATACTTGAAAATTTCGCATTCACGGAAATGCACGTGCACACGTGCATCCCATTCTCGGCACTTCACGATTTTCATTACGGCAGATTCACCGGGTCTTCCCAAGAGGCCAAAATCCGATGTCGAAATCCGTGGAAGCATAAATCTGTTTTTGAATTGAACAATACTGCTGCGGATTACACGCAAACTCACACAAACGAAAAAGTCCACGTGCGATAGTCGCACATATAAAATTCTATCGAGAGGAGGGAGATTATATTATATGACTGAAGGTAATGGATATATACATAGCCTGATGATATATATTTTATTTATTGACCACGCCCGTTTGTATTTTTGATAAAACCCTTATCTAAATATGAAAGAATTTATTATCTTTCCAATATTTATACATATACTTTATTAATAATTTTTAGCACGAAAGCATTGCGATAGTAATGATGGCAATTGTTCTCTTAATGAAAGTCTCTGATGAAATTGTCCTCTAATTACCTTTCGGCGTGGTAAAAATTGTCACAAAATTTATCTCCGTATAGTAAATAAAAAAAATTTATATATGAAACTAATTGAAATAGATTAATGGCAATTTAATAAACGCGATATTAATGAAGTTATCAACTCGTAAGCTCATTTATCTAATGCATATCTGAAGTCGTTAAAAATGTGCGGAATGAATCGTACCGAAAGGATGAAATATCTTACAGAGATTTACTGCGATAAATCGCGCACAAACCGCGCACCTGAAGTATTAATCTTTCGCCGTATATTTCTCTGCATGAGAGACGTACCCGTAATCTTTCGTATATGAATAAAATTCCGGTAAAGCAAAAGAATAAAGCACGAAACTATTTCTGTCATCGATTTGGCATTAATCTTATACTGCTAACGTATATATGCGTGTATGCTTTAACGACCGGACAAAAAGTAAATAGTATAGTAAATTGAATGGACATGCGGGACTTTAATAACATTGATAAAGAAACCAAACATTTTTTCCGTCTATATTCAAATTCGAGGTGAAGAAACAGGTGATATTCGAATTGTGATCTGTTTATTTTAACGTTTTGTCTGAAAAGTGACATTTTGTACTTAATACCAGTCTCTGTGTGTGTCTGTGTGTGGTGGGGGAAGGGGAGGGGCTGCATTACAAAGTTAAAATATTAAAAATTAACAATGCCATAAACACCATGTTTTACAGCATTGCTGGTGAGATTGTGCAACAAATTGCCTACAACCCAGTGTCCACAATTGTTATCTAAAATAATATAATCAATATATTTTAATTCTTTTAATTATACATGATTGTCTACATTATGTGTGACATATAAAATTAGACGAAAAGGTGAAAACTGAAATGTCACATGACATATTGAATGAAAATTTGAAATTTTCGCCAAAAAAACAACATTCCATTTCGTACAAAGGTGGTCCAATTCAAGCCATTTGTTGAAACAAGTCGTTTTTCTAAGCAATATGCTAGTATAGAAAGGTTTTCTTCATTACGTTTATATAGACGAGTGATTGTATTTCGCGCCACTTTCTCCAGTTCAAACTGCAGTATCGTAGAATGTGTTGTTTCGATCTTTCCAAAATTCTAAAAGCAAGAATTAATACAGACAAACCTAATGATTCTTAATCAATAAAAGTTTACAAAGCCCAGGGTATCGCGCTTGAACCCAGAACGAATTCAGCTCCCAGCGGATATTTAGACGTATAATGAGAATAAAAGAGAGCATAGAAATAAAGTTACCTAAAAGTGTATAACAAACTACCCTTCTACTGAATACTGTTTATTCTTGGACCTGCCCAAATTAATTTTACAAATAAAATCTTCAATACAAGAAAATATTAAATGCAATCAAATAACCACTTCGTTGAAAGATAGCAGTTAATTGCTATCTACGGGCGTATCTGGGTTACTGCAATTGACGTTATGTTGGTTTAAGTATGAATTTTAGCAAAGTATTAATCAGAAATGTAATTTCTGGAATATCAATCTTTCTTGCTGTATAAAACTATAAACTGCATAAAAGTAATAATTTCAATCCGACGAAAAGTCCTCACATTTTATTTTCATTATAAATGAAAAATGTATATGAAATATGCACACCTTACGCCAAGAAATATTAAGTGAAATAGTAGTACACCACACGCTGAAACAGTAAATATTTTATAAAAAACTAGAAATTTTTTTATGACAGCTGTCGGTAAAACCTGTATAGTTTATTTCATATTTATTATTCCATTGCATCCAAAACAATAAGGCAAAGTTGGCATATATAATTGAACAAGATCTAGTTAACTGGTGATAAGAGTATTTATATGATGAGTTGTCCGTATATTGAAGTAATGTCACGTTTTATAAGTCGAAAATGTAATGATGAATTTAAAAAAACCAATAATAATTAGGGAATATTGACGTGTCTCATGATGTTTTCTTGATTCATGATAAACAAAGGAAACAAAGAGAGACTTTTGATCTTGATCATACGAAGCGCATCTTCCAAAGACATCATCCCGATTCCATAAAAATTGTATTCAATGTTTTCAACATATCCCCCTAAAAATTCAGTATTTAAAAATGTTTTAAGCACGGGAGGTTGCCACTAACCCAGTATTAGTTCTTCAAATCATTCTTAAAATGACAAAAGATGAGAGTATGGTGCAAGTTGATCTCTTGGGAATGATGCACTTCGTACGATCGAGCTAAAGTTTAGCAAGTTCATTTATTAATCGCCTAATTTGACCGTGACGAGGGAAGCTGCATTTCCACACGTTGTTTAAATGAAAACTATAACTCCTTTAAATTATCTTTACAGTAAAAAAGTAAGTGCGAATGTATCTTTCGATCAGATTCATCATCGCAATCATCGAATCGTAAAATCGCACGTTCTCAGCGTATTCTTCATCGCGAATTAAATCCCAGGGTATAGATCGAACTGCATTCCTCAGACGATTCTCGACTCTCGTCCTACTCCCTATGTGATCGTGTCGGCTTGCGCGAAAAATAAATTTTCCCACGAGATCGTCTCACGCGCAGGACCCATATATGCACGTATACCGAAACTTCTTTAAAAGAAGAACACTGCGCTTGACCGAATCGTTTCGATATCATAATGCTTCATGATAGTCATTATGCAATTATTTTCAAACAATTACGCATATGAAATTTTAAAAATGATAATGATCCTTTCTGCTCACTACTATTGCACGCTGAAATAACATCGAAACATTCCTAAGTTTAACATATGAATCGTATATTATGCATGTATATGTACATATATAACATAATGTTAAAAATAAGTATTCCTGAGTTCGTGAAACATGAAAATGGTCCCATCTATTTTGAGTACAATCTATATATATATACAATATATGTAAATTACTATATATATAAGCGCATGCGCTTCCGTAATTTATTTCGGTCATTCACACGATGATTCGTTGCCTCAACTATAAGTAAGGGTAAAAGTTCCTCCAATCGATCTACAACATATCTGAGAGTGCCTGCACTGGAACAGCATATAGTGTTTTGGAAGATAAGGATTGCGGCAGAAACGCCGTTGGTTCTGGGTGGTTACTTTTACTATATATATACTAAAATTAAACAATATGTGTGAATACTTCGACATTTTCGTTGTCCACTTTTATTTATTGTTCTTCCAAAAATTGGCAACACTTCTAAACTGCATTTTATCAATAACGATCGCTGGCAGTTATAGATAATCAATTTTCAGCTCACCCTGAATTCAATTAAAATTACGTTTTTTTAATGTGACACTCATTGCATGTTCACGTAATAAGTAGTGTACACATTATCACCGACAAAGTTTTGATAAGAATTCTTAAGGAATATTGTCACTATATTCGAGAAAGTTGATTCACAGACAAAAGTTGCGCCGACTATATACGAATAACTCGTGGCTAATGCGGCTTTCTTTCATGCTACGATAATAGGAAAACTTAAGCTTCTTGGCGAAAACTCGGTGAAAGAACGTAAGAACCTTTTTTTATAAAAGTTTTGTAGTAAACTTTTAAATTCTGTAAAAGTGTGAATCGTTCACACTCAGAATTCTGCAGAGGAGTTATATATCGAGTATAAATGTTTAGTACACTCTCGCACCTTTTAATCAAGAGAGTTCCCTATACTCGCTTAGAATTCATTCGATACGAAAATCTCTCAAATTTTTTAAAGATGAAAATGAAATGACACCGGGTGGATTGTAGGAAAACTGAACTTATATGTCTTGTAGATCTTCAAGGGATGCTGCGCACTTTTATAATGTAACATATATGAGTCTTGCTTAGTTAACGGAAGTAAACGCACAAAAACAGGAAGTACATTTGACCTGACCTAGGTTCAGTATTCTGTGAACTATAGTGAGTAATAATTCATTATTAATAGAGCAGAGATTAGTCAATGACGTAAGTTGTGTCGGATGTTTCGTAAGAAGCTATATATAATAACCTTGGAAGCTATACTTTTGTCACTATACGGCTATATGCATGGGGGACCTCCGACATCAATTCGAAGGAAATACACGCTGGCTGGAAGAAATATGTACGGGACTGGGGACCGGCATAAATGATCGCTGCTCGACTGACCGGTTCGGGGCTTACCCTTATAGTTGCAGAATAAGTGGCTTACTTGCTGCCGTTTAAGGGACTCGAACGGCAAATACTGGTACTCGTAAGGCTTGAGAGACCGTCTTTCTCGAGACGATTCGAGCTCATTCTATTCCTCCTCGCCGAGTCTTCCGTCAGGTATAACAAGATGACATCGTGTAAACGTTGTTTGTCGTTCAATATACCCTGCTAATGCCCTGGAGAAAATCAAAGCGTACAATTGTTCAAATTCAGTCTTAAATGACACATAAATGACACATAAATGACACGTACGTTATACGTATGTAAGTCGCTCTTAACGCATAATAAAGCGTGACTCGAGCGTGAATTTGGGCAATTTTTAAACGGGAACAATAATGTGTAAATATACTAGCATCATTAACGGAGAGACATACCTAAAGAAGAATTCGTGTAAATAGATCATGGAGAATGTTTTTTTTTTTTTTTTTTTTTTTTTTTATAAAAACACTAAAAACCACTTAAATGACTTAATATAGTTAATTGTGGACTTTGCATCTCTATATGTGTCCCTTCAATAAAACGTCCGTAAAATGACTTCCTGTTGTTTATGTACTCAAGGTAAATACTTCCGAACCAAATTCCCTACATATGCTTATTTGTGTATTTACCAAGGGATTAGACTTTTTTTAAAGCCTAGCATATATAAAGCTTAGACTTATTCTGTCACAGCAAGCCGTAATCTCTGCAAGATTTACTCGAGATACATCCTCTCTTGATGCAAGAAACTTATAAATAAGATCCTAATTTCAATGGGCAGGCAACACGATTTTATCTTCACGCATCAATATGACTTTGGCACATGATCTTTCGAGTTTTATGTTGCGATTTTGATATGTATATATTATTATTTATTTATCCATACCACCATACCTCGATTTATCGTATTTGGATAAAGTATTGGCAAGAAGTGCTCAACATTGTTATATGCGATTTGTGATTTGATATCACCAGTATATAACTAACTTATATACTCCAATATAGACTCCAATATATAGAGACGGATTTCTAACCGAGTAGTCGAAGGAAGTTGCGAAATCATTTTACTTATTCGCAAACACAGAGAAATATATGTACATACATACTACAATATGCTCGTTGGATACGGCACCTCCAAGTGACGCTCCGTACCTGGACAATACGGCATAATTTTTCATTCGAAATCGTGTCGTATACGGCCGTAATATGCATTCGTGAGTTTGAATAAAATAGGACATACACACACATTTTGCATTTCCCAGATAACAAAATATGCAGAAACATGCATCAGTAATAGCATCATATGTGCAGCATGTGACCGCGTCATTTCAGCATATTTCCTGCATACTGGTCAATTGTGCTATTAGGGTTCTTCAAACGAATAATTTCGAATACATATTAAGAGAACATTTTGACAGGGATGGAAAATGTAAAAATTACGTATATACATATGTGAAGTTATGTACATGTATGTAGAAAACCTTTGGCGGCAAACACAAATATACACACGTGTGTGTGTATGAATGAATGGAAGTAATATGATCACGATCATCCGAGGAACATTTATATAAACCGAATAAATAGCCATATATGTAAAAAGCCTCCAAGAATTTTCAGGCTATATAGTAATGTATATAGTCACTGACAGTACACATATGTATATACGACCATATAACATTATTGTTGAACATTCCAGATAACAAAATATGCAGAAATAATATGTGCAGCATATGACAGTCATTTCAGCATATTTCCTGCATATTGGTCAGTTTTGCTATTAGGGATGTGTTTCGAGCATTGAACATATAAATGCTTCCAATTTCATTAGCCGAGACGAAAAACCGCTGGCACGTGGGGACAGAAAAGCTTCGACATATAAAATGAACATATACTTTTCTGTGTGCTTTTTTCTGACTCTTTCAATCATATTTTCTGGCTATCTGAATGTCTGTTCAATATAACGGTTTTTCTAAAATTTATATAAAAATATTATTAAAACAATTTGGATAGTTTAACCAGAATATAGTTGTGGTAAGGTAAATGTACCAGTATATAGTGGAACGCTTAAGAAGTGGATTGTCCCAGTATTCGAATAGGCTGGATAAAAGGTTAAAAAACATGAAATTGGAGGTATTTCAGAATTTAAAGATAAAAGATAAAATTAAAATTTTGCTTTAGTAATATTAAAAATCCAGTTTTTGTTCGGGTTCTGGTACATGGTGATCGGGTACTGGGACGTTTACCTTAATCAATCGCAGATGGTGGAAAAACAGCTATATATCATCGATATGAATATAAAGTCACCATACATATCGATAGCTCTATCCCTTACACGTGCTTGTTTATAATGAAGAAAGGATTAGTGGTAGCTGATGTACGATTATGCCGCTAGAGGCATATTTGCCCTCAATCCTCATTGGCTATCATAAAAGAAATATATTTCCATTGAGGCCTGAGGAGAGCCTATCGACGAATGTTTGTTAACTGTATACATAGTGCTGGTGCCTACGCCGATAATATATATATTATAAATCTGGAGAGTTCCATGTCATGTGGGCCACTTTTGTGGACCTATTTTAAAATTTTATTTTTAGGAGTTTTTTTTTAAACAAAAATATTTTAATAAGGAAATATGGTAGAATTCTACCAAATTCCGCTCAATATTTCTCACCGTGGGATTTTCGGTTCAATCCAATCGTTAAAAACCATTTCACGTATCGATGCATCACTAAACGATATTATTCAGTCTTAAGGGTCTTAAGTGCATGAAAACATTTCGCAGGTACATATATTGGAGTATGTATTTGAAAAGATCTTCGAGCATGATTTTGTGATAATACTACCTTAATGCTAAATCAATTTATGAAACCAAAGCAAAGTATCTTTTTCGACAGTCAGAAGATTATTTGCACCTATAGGAATTAAAAAGTCAAACAGTTTGAGGCCTTCGGATAATGACTGAAAAGATCCTTATCCTGGATTAACCATTATATTTGCGTTTTACTCAAGCATGTTTGAATAGTTTGAATGAGATATGTATATACTATATATCAATGTTGAATGACGTATGTATATATTATTCGGAGTATTTATAAAACAAAATGTTCATTGTTTACGTTTTATGATTCATCTGACATACATACTGTTTGTGTTATTCAATGCAGAATATACTTCATTTAAATCTGTACAATGTTTGTCAAAGTTTCACACGGAGAAATAAATATTTACAATAAATATTTACACCGTAATATGATTTGTTGCAAAATTTACATATTTTTCAATTGCGATGTTTTTTATTATCTTTTAGATGTGCATGTATTATTATTTACAATAAGAACACGCTGCGACATTTTGATTGTAATTTTTGTTTATTTTATGTTTCAGGTAAGCAAAAGAAATGCATTCCTCCTCGCGGCTAGCATGGAATCTAGAAATTGTTACCAACTGCGCAGATAAGAACTTTCAAATTGTGTCTACAGTAATTGTTCCATATTATTGTTATGATTATTTCTTATCTTATCCAATGTTTTTATATATTAATTAAGTTACCTGAGTTACTCAGTCTCCTTATTATAATCAGTAAACTGACGTAAACATACCCGGGAAAAAAAAAATTCAGATATAGTTATATCTGAATCATATATGGTTATATCTGGATCATATATGGTTATATCTGGCTCATATATGTTCAAGATATGATCATATATAATTGAGATATAACGATATATGACCATATATATACATATATACTTATATCCGGTCAAAATCCATATATAATTATACATGGTCA
>JAPYZR010000917.1:0-35797 GCA_030522945.1 Trichopria nigra
AACCCCCGAGTAACAAGTTTCAAGCTATTCCGATGGAATTTTTGTCAACGCACTTTTGGCCAAAATAGTAAAATTGTCTTACACTGTCAAGGGGTTAACATAGAAGCCAGAAAAGTTGGGAAGAAACTGGTGTCATTAGAGTTCTTTAAAGGCCACATTCCGATAACACTGTCTTTGACCTTAACGTGATTTGTAGGTCAAGCAATGTTTTTTGGATAGGAATCTAATAAAGGCTAGTAAACAAGTTACCGGTTTTTCTTCACCAAACCCAATATTTGTCCTTTAAATGACCGAACTGTTTTGTAAAAAAAAAAGTGATTGGTTTGGAACCGATCCAACTATATCCAAGAAATAAAGAGTTGAATTGACGTAAATTTTATAATTAAGTGACTTCTTTATAAAATTTATGAAAATATAGTAACTATATAAATTATACTTATATATTATATTTGTTTAGAATTAAAATAGAAATATAGTCCAATAATTGCTACATATAATATATAATTGTATAATAATGTATATTTAGTATATTCCTGTTTTAAAAGTGCTTGACGTGCGTTGCACGATGAAATTGCAAAATATTCCAAATAACGACAATATTCTAAATATACGAACGTCATTTGCAGCACATAATGATGATGTACGATTTATTTTATCAAAAATGCACTCGCGCGCTAACAATTAATTCATAATTAATAATAATTTTGATAAAAATCAATTCAGTGATAACAACACAATACTAATTTATTTAAGCACTATCGTTAAAAGTTTATATCGAAGAGCTCATTGTAAAGTTAATCTATTTTTTTGAAGACTTTACATTTTTGTCCTTAGCGAATTAATGGAACATATTTTTCCAATTATTTTAATTCTAATTTTGCGTATAGTAGATGTTTGTTCACCATGAATATACATTAACCCGTTAACGCCTAAAGAGTCCGTAATTTTCTGAATTTTCTTTGAACAATAATATTATGTACATGAATTATCTTTTCTTTTCCGTATTGTTTTTCATAAGTGAAATACTTTTTGTATGTAATTTCTTCTTGGAAACGGAAATAAAATACAACATGAAATAGGTAATAACGTTTCAAGTTTTATTTAGGTCCTCATCAGAATAGAAATTTATAATTCTGTAATATATATATATATATATATATATATATATGAATTATGTACAAATGTGATAATTGTAAAATTATGAAGAATACAAAAATAATGATTTGTGCTGTGTGTGTAAATATAAATTTTATCATAGCTAAAATTTAAAATGAAATATAATGATATTTTACGATATATAAATTTTGTCTTAGAAGTTCAAATAAAAATAGATTTAAAAAATGTCTAAGTAAAAATTAAATCTTCTTACCTTATAATCTATTGATGATATTACTAATATAATTAATTTAGAATTGTAATTAGGATTTTTAATTTAAATCCATAGTATAAAATTATTGATAGTTTAATAAATACCAGAAATGAAGTTATAGGTTGCCTTTGTATGGTCTAATTTTTCCAATGTTTTTGTTGACTGGAATAGATACAACTCGAATATTATTGTTCTTTAATTTATAGTTAAGTTTATCAGTAATTCCTCGTAAATTCCTCGTAACGTAAACCATATATGTTGTTTTAACTGAAACTCTTTTCAATTGTTTTCGACTTGACATTTGACTAGAATTATAAAAAGTATCAACTTCTTTCTGAATAAATTGGTTAATAAGTTGTTGAGGATAGCCGTTCTCTAATAAAATTCTTCTTACAAATTTCAGATTTTTCGTATCTCTGATAATTTTAAATACACGATCGATTAAACCTAATATAACACTAATTTTATAATTTAATCGAAATAATAACTCACTTAAATCCTGTTTCCAAATTAGTTTCAAAATTGACAGATTTATATTTAACAGCTTAACTCACCAGTAACAGAAAAAAGTTCAACATCAATTTTAATTTTTAAAATATTTATGTCATATCTTTTTATAAATAAGTTCTTTCCCTTGCATTTTAAAATTCCCAAGAAAAAAGTCCTTTTACCAATGCACACACACACATATATATATATATATATATATATATATATACGCAATAAAACACGTATTGCTTTACACGTTTTATATTGTTTGATAGTTGGATATATTTTTAAATCGTTCTTGACATAGACAATAAATTACAGGTTATAAAAAAGGTGATAAAAAAGTTGACTGATTCATTTGTCACTCAGCCAAATTACGATACATCTTCGAAGCAACGTAAAAGTATAGTATGGACGATATATCACCTTAAGACGAATCAATCGAGCGAACATATGGCTTCGTTGCAACTCGTAAAGGGAATAATTATCTCAAAATTAACTTGTTTCAATCTGACTCATGACCTATATCTACCGCGCGAAAGAATGCAAAATCTTAATTTGTAATTCTCAATCAATTGAATGTTCAATTAAGTTACTTAATTATATTGTAGTACAATTATAGAAATGAGATCTCAATGAACGGTAACCATCATGCAAGCACCATGAAGCAAGTAACAATAATATAATTGTAACATTTTTACATTTGGTGGGATCACCTCCATGTCCACCATACAAATGTTCATTAATGGTTTCTCTAGAAGGTACTGTGTATAAAATGGCAGGAGGAACTCGCCAATATTTGTTTGATCCCTGGTACAAATGTACCAAAGGACTTGTACTCCATCAATCATACAACCTTGTGTTAAAAAACCTGAAACATCCACCGTGTTTTCAATTGCAGATTCACGTCATATATGCAAAGAGAACGTACATTTAAGGGTTTGATGAGGGCTGCCCAAAAAGATGTCAGTAATTTCATAAAAATGAACTATTTGCAAAATTATTATAACGACCTTCGTTCCTATAAACAATTTTCACTTGGCAAACTCGAGTCAAAGTTCATTTGACATTTTTACCGCATCAGACTTAAAAAAACGTTCGATTTCATGTGATCGAGCGAAGACAATCCGAGTCTGGGAGCCGGAGGATTAAGGCTGATCCACAGTCGTTACATTTCAATTCTTATTACCGGTCTCTTCTCTTGCGGAACCCCCGCGAGGCAACCGTGAACGAGTCTTTACTCGCAGCGGGTCGAGCACGGCCACCCAGACGGAGATAGATTGGAAGAAAATGAAATCGAGCGAAGTGGCGGAGTCGGACGACATGGTTCGTAGGAAAGCGAAGAAAGAAAAGCTGAAAGGAGAAAAGAGAGTTATTAGGCACTCGCCTCGTTATCCTTTTTTACATTACCCCGACATTTTTATATCTCGAGTCCCAACGGCTTCAGGAATATAAGATTGGGTTGGAGCAATGATAAATATTGTCGACGAAATAAATTATTAATTTTTATACTTTGTAATGCTTATCGAGTGTAATATTTGTCTCGTGACGTGTGGAAGATACACGTAACATTCGTGTGAAAATTCATTTAATGGAGGACCCCACCGTTCATCAGCTAACGCTGTTGCGACTCTCTCAGACACTTCCTTTGATTGACTTAAAAAGTGCCATGTGATTGTCAATTCAATCTGAATGAAATCTGACTACTTCGAACAAAGCACCATAATTGTGATCGTCAAATGTATATAGTCGATTTTTACTGACCACCATACAAAATTACATGTCGACTAGTTTGTTAGGTTCTAAAACATTTCATCGTTTGCCATCTCATGTCTCCAACATGATCAATTTATATAATAATTGTCGGGAAATGATCAGTCCTCATGTAATCAGTCCGTGTGGAAGACACTGTGTAAACCGAAGGTTTCTTCTTACACCATATGTCCCAGAGGCTGAAGTGTCTAGGTGATGCTAGAAGATGAAGTACCTAGAAGATGAAGTTTCCAGAAGATGAAGTTTCCAGAAGATGGAATTTCCAGAAGATGAACGTCCAAAAGACGGAATGTCCAGAAGATGGAATGCCGAAAAGATGAAATGTCAAAATATGAAGTGTCCAGATGATGCAATGTCCCAGATGCTGAAGCATCCAGACAATGAAATGGATGCGATAAAATGAAAGACGACAGTGTGTCCATAATTTTTTATGACAGGATTGGAATATGATCATTTGCTTGATATAACATCGTTGCATTTATAGATTCGATATCATGAGGCGAAATGGACTAAGTTCAATAAGTTCAACACTTTTCCAGACGAGTTACAGATTCCTGATCGAATGCACGAATTGAACAAAATCGTAAACATCGCATACGAACTGACACAAAGGTTGTCTGCAAAATCCAGATTTTGTTGAATGGAAAGTTTGGATTAAAATAGATTGAAAAAATTGAAAAGGGTTTTCGCAAGATTTCTAGGATCATACGGCTTACGCGCATAGATTGAAAAATCCTGACATATTGATTCGCAGGTGCGTCAGATTCGCTGGAATTGAAAACTTCACGCAGAAGAGTTCTGGATTCATTCGGATTGAAAGGCGGGATTGCGAAATATTGAAATTAATTTGTTACATTTGCTTAGATTGGAAATTACATGATAGAAGGATTGAATATGATACAGAATTAATTATTGTAATATCATTTCTTGTTCTTCGTTGGTTTTCAATCCATTTTCGTTTATTTGAAAATAAAAGAAAAGAGATTTATGCGTGACAAAAAATGGCTACACCAAAGCTAGTGTTAAGGGGCATTACTTACAGCCTTTAGGTAGTCAAAAAGAAAGGCGTACAAGCGCGGTGGACATGATGGAAGATGTTAAAATGAAGAAGAGGTGGAGAAGAGGCAAGTTTAGAGAGAATCAGTGCCGTAAACCGAAGCCAGCTGAATAAAGGTAAGAACCGAGTGTTACGCCGAATATGGCTTATCTCTCAAATAGGGTCACACAGAAAATTTTAAGGAAGTATATGATTTAATCACACTGATATAAAATATATAATTTTGAATGCAATAAAAATTATGCATACACCATGATATACCATGATATACCATAAATTACTTTTCGTACGTTTTAATGGCGCAATTGTATAACAATTGATATATATATGTAGATGTCACGATACAGTGCTTCGAATGTATTAATTTCGCAATTAGTAAAATGATACGCTATTAAACCATGAACAAAACAACCTGTAATGACTTTCAACAAACGATCCTCCACGAGCTTAAAAATATGCACGTTACTGAGTGTCTGTACTTTTATTATTATAAGTTAGCTGAGTGAGGTTCAACTTTACTTTAACGAGTGATACTAAAGCTTTAAAAACTTTCGGACTTTCATTCGAGCATAAGCATAGTTTAAACGTAGCAGTTTAGGTTTTATACTCACTTATACAAACTAATTTAATTTCTTCTGGCCGTATTTCTGGTCTAATATCCTGTAATCTTTACGCAAACCTTGCACCAAATAAGTATCGACAATAGGTTTGATGATGCTAATGATACTCTTGGCCAAAAAAAAGACGTTAACGGACTCTGCGCGTCAAGTATCATTTTAATAAATTTTGAGATTGTTGAATGAGACTATACGGATTTTGAAACAGTACTTTTTCAATACTAGGGCGTGAAGTGCTTCTTATTTGCGCCCGTATCTTACACCCTAGGGCGCGAAATCGAGAAAAGCGCCCGAAGCGTTAGAACGTTTAAACTTATACTTTAAGCACGCTGTATAGTACACCTTTAAATATTTAAATTCTTCAGAAAATGCTTTATTCGCTACGTGATTACAAGTCCAAAGGTATATATAAATAATGCTCTTCATTACGCGAGGCTGCTATAATATAACAATTAATCGTTAACGTTACGTTACGTTCCTCTTAAGTGTTATCATCGTATAATAATTAATGCAATCTTACGAACGCGGTGTAAGGAACCCCGGCAATTGTGGAGTGCGAAGAACGGCTCGCAGAAATTGGATATTTACGTTCTCAGCGGCTATCATACCTTGGTAGCTTCTACCAGCAGATTCCACTGTAGGAACCTCATTATTGCCAACGTCAAACTTTTCTCACATCGCACATACCCTCATAAATCATTTCGTCCTACTCGTTTTTGCTCGTATAACCGATAAAAGTGCGGAACTAGGAATACTACTACCGAGGTGATGCGAAATTCCACTTTCCTCATCTTACCCGTGTCTCGAGGGTGAAATTCTCTCTCTCTCTCTCTCTCTCTCGCTCTCGCTCTCTCCAACTTCGAGTCCCGTGATCGCATGCCTTTGCCCCTTACGAGAGGAGTCTGGCGGAAAAACGTAGGCGGTTCTGAATCTAGGTAATCCTCGCGGAACGACGTCGATGATGGAAATTGGACGCGCAACGATCGTGGCCGGAAGTCCGGGCAGTCCTCTTCACACCGTTAAGTGCGCTTGCGAAACTATCTCGGTGTGTTGGTTTATTTGCCTCGAATAAAGCGCGGAAAAACGTTTACCGCCGATAAGTCGATAAACCGCGGTGAAAATTTGCAGAAGCAGTAGTTGTTCTGCCGAGAAGGTTCTATCGACCAGCTTAATTGTGCCAAGATAATTATGCCCTTCGCTGAAGTTACAAAGTTTGTTCTTTCGATTCTTTGTTTGTGTTTCTTGTTACAAGTTCTCCACAGTAGGGAACTTGTAAAATACTGTTATAACGATGTTTACGAAAAGTAAGTAGACGATATTCTAAACGCCAGTTGTTAAAGAACAAAGCAGATTAAATAACGAACCTTCCAAGTGGCACGTGGAACTCTGAAGCTATAAAGGCCTCTCGTTTCTCAAAGATGATGGAGGTGTATTAATAATTGTACACGTGGACATCCTTACGTGTAATCAACTCCCAGATGGAAATATTCGACTAGATTGACTGGATTCGGGATGCATTGCAGCTGGGGTTTCTCATGAGGTATATCAGTTCTCAACTTGATTTCGACCCTCAAAGGATCCTCATATTCCTGATCGGGTCTACCATTAATCCGACCTAAACGAAGGGAAATCAACCACCGTGGAGATTTCTTTAGCGGTCTCTAATAGTTGGGGAATTATTGGACGACCAAAGTACGTTTAGTTTTGGTTCATTAAAAAACCGATTTCTATTTACGTCCATTGTACATCCACAGTACGTCCATTGAAGTCCAACAGAGGGAATACTATTCATACTTTTGGACTTCTGCAGTTTTATATCGCGAATATTCTCGAACAAGTCGACTCCATAAATGTTGTTTACTTCCATCTGTAGAATTTAACCACAGTGGTTGGCTTATTCTTATCAATAAAAGGACTTATGGGATACTTTATGTAATAAACACCCACGATCCATAAAAAAGACAAGACCTACGTACTGCGAGTGAGACGTACAACGCAGTCCGGCAGTAATTGGCGGTTTGCGGGGAAATCGGCGCACCGCCACAAAAGGAGATGGTATGTGCGAGATCTCGCAGGAAAAGGTTCGAGTTTAAGAGAATCGGATGCAAGGTGGACAGCGTTTGAAAGACCGAAGAAAAGGTCATCGGCGACTCTCAGCCGCTCGGGCTCAAAGCAGCAATTTGCGGGCCTCTCACGTTTTTGCGTACTGCCGCGTCTCGCATCTCGATTTCACGTAATGAGAGAGCACGCACGCGTAAGGGCGGCGATCTCTCGGTGACATATCCCTTTCGGTTCCTTTATGCAAATAGCATAGTAGTACCGGACCCGAGCCGCGAAACGTATATACGGATACCCCCGACGTCTTTCGTCGGAATTATGGTCCACGGAGATGATCTCGAAAGAGGAAACATTGCAACGATTCCGAAAATCCGGCTGAGCTTTCGTGCCGTCGTTCGTTATTGTGAATTCTCCCTACACCATCTGATTAAAAGTAATACCGCGCATTATTTCGCGCATGCCTATGACCGTATGCCAAACGATAGACGGTGCGTGCATACAAAGCATTAACAAGATAAACCGCTTGTTACCGAATCCCAATGGTGCATATGACGGGTACCGCCGATGATTCTAAATATGAACTTTGTCAAGTTTGATAAAATAAAAGTCAGCCCTTAACAGACCCATAAAACCTCTTCCCATAAAAACTTGACATCATTCCCATCAAATGTTAGAACAGATCCCACTGAGTTTACTTTCTGAGATTTTGATAGAATATGGTGACTACGTTCATCTGTAAGCATACTCTCCCGTTTTAATCTTTGGATATACCAACTTATTGATAAAAATGGATGTTGTCATGCCATTTCTTCCACTCAACTGAAGTCTGGATACCTTATAAAATACCCATCGTGAAAACTTGGCAATTTCCAAGTGTATACTTGATCCTCTAACGTTCCTTGCGTAAATAGAGGTTCGAAAACACACTCCAACGAATCGAAATAAAGCGCTGAACTGATTTTTCTCTCGGATGAAAATTGCAGTGCGGGAGTCTAGATTTCTGAGCCTCTAACTTGATCGCAATCTCGGTCGGAGACCCGGTGCGACGCTCGCTTTGCGCGCGGCATTGGAGCCGGCGCCAACGAGATTGATTCTCACCCTGGGGGAAGGCTGTCTTCCGCGAACTGATCGTCGTCGAGAGAATTGAAAATCGACTATCGGGAGTCGAGAATACGATCCCGCGAGCGATTATCGTTACGAAAATCTTCAAGAGCGGGAGGAGGACTCCTCGTTCTCATCGACAGATCCTATCTGTCCGTCCACGGGAGTCTATCTTTTCCCAAAGAGAGACTTTCCCGTCCCCTTTTCCCACCTTCCCGACGATTTTTTTTTCTACCGCAACGCCTGCAAAAACTGGTAGAACTCGTTTCGATGCGTCGCGTGAATTGAAAGTAGAAGTGGTTAAATGCCACCATGGACGTGAGAAGAAACTAACATTCCTCTAGTGAAAACGATTGAGATGACCAATTAAAAAGAAATAAACAATTTCAATGATCATTCTTAAAGAGTTTAATAATAATTGGATCCTAATCCCAGTTAGCACTGGACGTCCATGATTCATCCTGTTCAAACGAAGATAGAAATTAGATGTACATTGGGTGTCCAAATATGTACGAATACCAAATATGGATGCCCCGACTGGGACGCACCAATGTACGTCCATCTTGTTTAAAATTTTACATTACATCTTTTTTTTTGGCGATGTCGTAGTTTTCCTAAAAGTTTACCTTATGTTTACTTCCATTGTACGTACAGTGGATGTCCATTGAACGTACTTGTGCTATTCGGGAAGTTAAGGAATCTTTAAGCTGTGGACCTAGGAAAGTGATGTACTACATGTGCGTGCTAAATTGCAAGAAAACTTTGTGTAAACAAGAAAATATACACTGACGACAACGTTGGTCCCAATAATGTTTAACAAAAAACAAATGAATATAAGCCACATTAAAGAAATACATCACAGATTTGAAGACCAGCGTAAGAAAGAATGCGCGAGGTATATACGAACATGATCACTTCTAGTCGAAACGGAAGAAGACAAAGATGAGATTGGATCAAGTGGGAAACGAACCGAAGTAGACAAAGGTCGAGATGGAGGACGCGGTGTGCCGATATGGAGGAAGGAAAAGGAGATGCGATGTCGAGGGAAGCGAAGCTTATATTATGCAAAGCATGTGTTGGCCTCTGGATTTATGGCGGCCGTTTCGCTACCAACTACTGCATCCCACGCCGGTCGCTTCCCAGTCAAGCGCACACTCGAGTTTTTGCTTTTTCGTTCTCCTCACCTTTTCCGTTTCTTCTCATCTTCCTTTGCGGCAACTCGGACGCGCAGGAAAATGTCGAAAGGCATCTCGTTTTACGACTGATAATGTCGCGCTGAGAAAAAGTAGTGGTAGTAGGGAGCAGCCTTATAAGGTTATGCTTTACCAGAGAGCGAATTAAATCTTAATCGCGAAATATAACCTGCATTATTCATACGTGCTTAAAACACATCAAAGCGTTATATATACATATCTACATACTAGCATTTCCAGCTTTGGAGCCTTGCGTCGTGTAATAACGTCAGTTGACGCAAAAAGAGCAAACAGATGTGCCTTTCTGCCATCCCAGCAATTCCCCGTTATAGGAACAAACAATATTGTACCTACTCAGCACGTACTCGGCTGTTGGTTGCAGCTACCTATTATTTTGAAGCCGATGGTAAATGCAAAAAAAAGTAACTACTCCCCTCGACACCCGGACGAATGCCGATAGTGCCAGGATCCTCCCTCTCTCGGTATTCATCGACTACAGATGGGGGAAAACTGCCGATGAAAAGAACGTACGGCATTGTCTGACGCAGCGTAATTAGGCAGAGCGGCCTTGCCCAAAATTAACGAGGCTCGACACTACAGCGCAATATTGTCGGCTGATTATTGACACGTTATACTGCACTTGGCGTATACTTAATATCATATCTATGCTAGAGAAAATGGCGAGATTTTTCATTTTAAAAATATTATAATGAATGCTGACTAGTCCTAGCGTTATACCTAAATGAGCGTGGAAATGTTTTCTGTTAATTTTTTAAATCGTGTTGCTAAAGGATGATTGTATCAGCAAACAAAGTATCGGAAATTCACATAAATACGATAGGATGACGGGTACCATTATTTCTATCTCGTTGCTAATTACACGTTGCAATGTATTTAAGAGCACACTGATACTTCCGCTGATGTTCTCGACTACTCCGCCACTTGATTCTTCTGATTGCTTGCTAAGGATGCGAGTAGATCGTTACGTTACGATATTCTTTTAAATCTAGATCGCGAAGAGGCTTCGTGGATTTCATAAATTCCGTATCTTCATTGACCCGACCCATGAAATAAAAAAAGAAAAGTATCACTGCTTGAAAGTGGCATAAAACGTCCTTACGGAAATGAGTGGCTTTCGGTGGAATATAGAAGTCGAGCCTCGGTAGCCGAAGAGAGGCGGCTAAGGCTCGTCGGCAGGAGAAAAGCCGTGGAATTGCCTTCCAGACGATTTTCTCAGGCAGTGTCCCGCGGTCTTGGCCGTTTTTTCTTTCGTCGTGCTTCTTCTCCCTTCGTTTTTACCCTCTTCGACGGAGCGCGCCACGAACGGCCATTTATACTCTGGCAGACAGCGAGGCGGTGAGACGGAATAAATCGCGGCCTCCTTTACAAGGGCTGCCAACAAAATAGAAACATCGCTTTCGCCTATCAATTATTCGACCCGCAATTTACGACTATGTCCATAGAACTAGAAGAGACCGCGGGGGTGAGACTCCGTCGACGCGGCGGCACGCTCGCGAATCCAACCCGCAAAGATGGCATCTTTACTACGACCTTTGGAACTTCCTGCAATCTCCCCTCCCTCCCGCAACTGTAGAGGCGCTGAGCGCCGTGTACGGTCCAAATATTTCCATTCGCGTATTCTAAAGTTCCAAACGCAATTTACGAGCAGACAATAAACCTTATACCGAAACTCCTTCTTTGAAATATTTATCTAAATAAACTTCGTATTACAATGCTTCTTCAGCGTGTGACCTATGGACCCTTCATACCTTCAAACGTGACGTGTTCATTTCCCTCCGACGAATCGACAAACAAAGACTGGACAGCAGCCATGTGCTGTATTCGCGTCAAAATCGGAAACGAACCAATCCCAGCTGTGCAAATAACGGTAATAGATAATACCTGCAATTAGCAATGTGTTGCTCGCGTGATATCAGAGCTCGTGGTTTCTGCAAGGATGGCAAAAATAGAGAAAAGGAAGAAGACGGTATTGGTGCAAGTAAAACGCTGCGTATTAAAAGTGTAAAAAATAAAATGAAAAATGTCACGAGGCAACAAAAGCGTCGAAGTGAAGAACAAATTTAAAGTGAGATAAACTAACAAAGAAAGGAAAGTGTGTAGGGTGTAAAAAAAATACGAGTAAAATGAGATACACTACAGAGCAGAAAGAAACGGCGTGAGGCAAAAGGAAGCGTAGAAACGTGCAATAAGAACGGAGAGAAGAGTTAACAGAGAAAAGGCCCGAGAACAAACAGAGACAGAGAGAGAGAGAGAGAGAGGGGGGTTGTCGGAGAGACAATACAATCGTGCACACGAATATTACGAGCATACATGTGGGTTGCGCCGCTCGCAAGGTTTATTTGCGTTATATCTGCAAATACGTGCAGCAATGTGTGTCTGTTGAATGCTAATGCGACGATGACTCGTACGCACATATCTGCACATAATACGCTTATGTGCAGATACGTACCGTTGCCTGCAGCGACGAAGATCACGCGGCCGTTACCGTGTATGTGTGTCTACGACCGCACGTCATAATTATGGCGAACTTATACGTATTTATGAATACGCACACGCGACCGTAAACGTACGTGTTTTGCCGACGAGCAAATCGATTTATCTTCATCGCACATCGCGCTCTACCAAGACCACGGTGCGATTTCACGTTTCTGCCGGATCATTTTACAATCTTTGACAAATTGCAAAACGACGCTTATACTAAATGCAACAAATGCGATTTCAGGGTGATTGATCCCAAACATTAATTCATCGTTAAAACGATACTTTTCTATTCGCTGCACGTACTTCTTACTGCTTTGTATCGAAGAAAAGCACATCGCTTCATTGACCTCGTTCTTTCGAGTACATCGAGGAATTTATAATCGGCCGGTAATTGGGAATGACGGCGAAACCCCGATGGTGTCGGCGGTAGTTAGTGACAACTCGGTCGAGCGAGGTCAGACAAGGGCGGTGGAGTTGCGTCGAGTCTCGTCGACTCCGGTGAACTCCGATGAAACTTTGCAATAAGTCACAGGTTCCTGTGGTAGCTGCGGTATACGTCTCGCATGTACCTGACGGTGTAGAAGCAGCAGTTCTATTCATTTCGTACTTCGAGCGGAACTTACATGTGCGACGAAACGCTCGATCGAATGGTTCGGACCTGATCGCAAAAGGGACATTGGCGTCAAGCATCTCACGTCGGCATCTAACCTTATTGACTGGTTTGCTTTAAAAGTAACGATTTTTGTCAAAATAATGTTCAATTACCAACGGCTCGGTTCTACACCCAACTATTTAAAAAGCGGTCGAGAAGAAATTACCTTCTAATTTTTTTGCTGTAATGATTCTGTCATTTCTCTAGGTATTTCGCTAAGTAATGCTAAACTGTACGCAAACATAAATCATTTAACTTACAGAGATCTCGAAACCACCAACTCCAAGCATCTGTTTATGTTTGAAATTACCTACTGCAAACGCCAATGAACAGAAATATACATATAATCGCTTGAGTAGTAGTAGTGCATAACAATTGTTCGGAATCTTATCCTACAAGACGATAGAATGGAAATGGCTTTTCGATGTCACACGAACTTGGTCATCGGTGTTACCTCCTGCGTTCATATAGAAATAAAAGTCCATTTAAAGTCAACCACTCAACAGGTCTTCAATTACAACTAATCTGAATGGTTCCTAGACTTCCTACGTCAATTATCAAATCATTGATATACTACAGTATTCCACTATTCTCGCAATTTAATGTAAACTCCCGCGGTTAGGAAATGAAACCCGCACAAAGTCTGCCCTTTTCCACATTCTGGTTTCTTTTTATCGGAACGGTCTTGTTAACTGAATGAATGTACGATCCTTGCATTGCGTTCAATTCACACCCTGAAGGTGCAGAGAGGAAAACGCTGGTTCAAGTATACCGATAAAAACGGTTCACATCGGGTTTCGTCGACAACGACTGCAGTGCCTCTGACGTACAACCCGCCGCTTATCCTTGGGGTGCTTTAATTTAAAAGCGCTTCGTGCAAACGGGATGCCGCACCCCGCTCCGCACTTCCGTTCGATTACGGACGCGGACATGTTTCTCGAGTGCGGGGGAGAACGTGTTTTCCTCGCGAATTCTCAGCCCGCTAGATGTCCAGGCGCCTGTACGTTATCCGGGCGTTTATTTAGTGGACTTGTGTTTAGAGGCGACCACGGGGACACAAGACATAAATTCAAAGACCCTCCGCACCCTGCATGCTTTAAGCCCAACTGCAGCCGACAAGTCGACGGCCGAAGTGGGAACCGGTACCTTTCTACTCCCGCGACACTTTGCCGTTATGCGCGCGTTTCTGTCGTAAGAACACGAGGGTGTTTTTTTATTTCGACCTATGCCACGTAGTTCCTACGAAATGTAAAGTGGACTTTGTTTTCAGACATGAATTTTGCACGTACAAATATTCCTACATATTTTTTTTACAGATAGATTGTAGTTTTTAATAAATTTTACGTTTGTTTTATACTGTCTGGATATCGGAATCAAAGTTTGAAAGCCAATACTCTAACTAGACACTACCATACCATGTGGTCCATTCTTCTACGTGGTTTCAATTGATCTCGCACTCTTCTGCTTATTTCCCACATCTGTGATTACGTGTTAACCAAGTTTAATCAAAACTTAGGCAATGAAGTGTGGATTATATTCCTTCTGACTATCTTCTGTAATAGTAATAAATAAATCATTTATTATTGCGATAATATAATTAGGTTAAATTTCAGCAGAGAAAAAACAAAGTGATTCATTTTGTCATCAATAGTCTCTAGCAATCCATTGAATTCTTGCCAGAACCCACTTCGCTAGGAACAGGATTTCAGCATATTTAGAAGCTTTTAAGCTAACTACTCTCTCAGTTTTGGTGTACAAATGCTGATAAGGATTGCCGACAGTAAATTTGACCGCAGTTTATTTGATTTAGACGCCCGACAACTTTTATATAGAATGCATAATTTTCCTTTATTACCGCAGCCGAGCGGATCTGGAGTACTTGTAATATTGGACCGTACCAATATTGAAAACGATCAAATTACCATATCACCAGCCTTACTTTACATTTTAACCTGGAACGTTAGTGCTCTTCAAAACTTTAGTCGGTCAATTTGTACATTACCGAAACTTTGAACTGACCCCTCGAGTTCACGTACTCTCTTAATTTGATATCCAGTGCTTCAAGTGTATACAATTAACACGTTTCTAAATCAGAGTAACAATTAGCGGGTTTATGTGGACAATCGTCGATATAAAATCCATTTGTTATCGTAATTTTCGGTGATGCTTAAAACAATGAAATTCAGTGATAAGTAAAAAAATTAAAAAGACCAAGGACAACTTTTATACTCGTGCAAAATTTTTCAGTAATTCGCCATTCCATGTTTTTTACTGTATATATATAGAATGAAAGTTTTCACATTTTTCGTCTTTCATTGAAATAATGAAGAGGGTGGGGCTTTATTGATGGTGGAAGTTGAATTAAATGTGACGCGCGAGATGGGTGAGTTGTCGGTGCATTCATCGCGGTTCGTTTATTATCGCGGACACCGACGGCAGTTTTAAACCAGCTTATTATCCGCTATCAATGGTAATCATCTGGTGAGTTCAAAAACTTTTCATTTAACTCTATCGTTGTGTCATTACCTCCATGTGCCGTTGCTCGGCTCAGATGTACATAGAAATGTCGTGAAATCCAAGTGAACTTTCATTATGCTTGGACGCAATTATGAAAAAATTTTAATTCTTTCCATCCAATTTGACGTAAAACAAAAACTCCAGTATTTCATATTATCAGTAAAAGGATTTTAGGTTAAGTATTCGCCATTTTGGATTTCGTAAATCCCATCTCGAGTAAATCCCAAATCGTGTTCGTATAACCGTCTAATATTTTACTTGCCTTGCATTATCTCAACGAATGAAAACTTTAGAGAAGGAAGGAAAAATCGCCTGTAAGAAAGACTATACGTGATTTCGAAATATATCGTTGGAATTTCAAGGCAAGTTATAGTACAATGAAAATTCAAACAATATAAAAGGTACTTATCTAGCATAATGCGCACTACTTGTTTTATTATTAGCGGCAACATCAGAAGCAGCGTAACCTGCCGTTCCACCGAGACCGAGAGCTCATTCGTCTCAATTAAAATACAATATTCTAATTGGTTGAGAATAGTTAATTAGATTTATTAACACCCGGGATATTTCTCCGGGCAAAACGTGATGCCGCGGTGGTGCGCACAACCCCGCGCACTTTCCCCATTTTATTTTTCTGATGCTTTGTTTCAATATTTTTTCATTAGCGTGACAAGTACGCATAATTTCGTGAATGCGATAATTGCTATATATCGCGTCGTGACGAGAGAGAGAGAGAGAGAGGGGGGGGGGGTCGAGGGCATGCGGTTAATTCAAGATATTTCACATCGGATACAATGATTGATGATTGCACGATACATTTAGCCGCTATTTGCCGACAATGCATTTAAAGCGACCCTACATTTCAATATTTTAGTACTTTCCGTTATTGCCGTAACTTCCCGAAGTGCCATAAAAGCACTTATCGAATCGAGTTCGAGCAAGAAGTATGTTAAAAGTTTTTAAGCCAATATTAAAAACATTCCCATAAAGTTCGAGTTATGTGATCTCCGAGTGTATATGAAAGTATGAAACTTCATTCAAGTCCTCTGCTCCTCAAAATATTTTCAGTAGTTCAATAATCGCAACAACCATCTAAAAGTCCGGCGAGTAGCTAAGTTTATACAAGTACGATCGGAGAAAAGTTTTCCTAAAATCGAATAAAAGCTTTATGGGTACGCAAACGGAACTCTAGCACCGTGCGTCCTCCTTCATTGATGTTAATAGTTGGCATATTGGCCATCATGTCCCGCGAAGTTTTTCCATTGGTTTCGAAAATCGTCCATTGGGTGTGTGCGGCTGCGAGGCGTGAGAGATCCGGCTGAGAACGGCAAAAATCGCGGATAGGATATAAATTACAGAAAGTTTGGCGTAAAAGTCCTCGCGGTCCACGACCATTCTTGTCCCACAATAATAAGAGCCCGTTTCCTCCTTCTCGTCCTTCAGATTCCCTATATACCTTCTCCGTTTTCTCGTGAGAAGTTTCCCTAAAAATCGGAAATTTCAGATATAGGTAGCCGGCTGGAAAAGAAGTCCATATTCGAAAGGAGTTTAGACCGTCTTGGAGCTGTGCCAACCACGCCTCCACTCCCATAAACCATCGATACCAATTGCCGTCGCATGCGCGACAAGTAGAGAGACGTTCAATTTAATAAAGGTAATATCGTTAAAGGTATTTTCGTTTTTCGTCTCGCTGTGTATAAATCCAATAGGCGAATGTCCGCATGGACGACGGGAAGTGTGGCGGCGATTGGGAACTCATCCAAGAGCCTCCTCTCCTCATATAGCGAATAGATTCCCATTCCCAGAGTCGAATTGTCGAGCCCGAATGACGACGGCGATGTTGGAATTTCAGATTCTGGCTCGTTTTTGTATCGCCTTAAATCGCTTTAACGAATGCTCGTTAAATTACTGCGCCGATCGAACCACTCGCAGAGATCTACAATCATAAATCTAAAATCTGCACTCTACCGCATTGCGGTTTCAGGTCTCGACCAACTGGTGTCTCTCGTTTCACGCACCAAGATTGCATGGATGAAGTGTCACACCAATTGCAAGTCCAGTGTGCAATTACTAATCGATTAACATAACATTAAACGCAATAGACATTAGTAACAATGATAAATGTTACAAACTCTTGGAAGATCCCGGTAATCCTAGGTTCTGCGCTTAGACGAAGAACTTTCGCACGAATGTGCACCTTATTCCGTTCCTCTTTCCACAGGTTGTCAGGTACACAGGCGCATTGTCCTCCTGATCATTATTATGTTCCGAGGTAACGAGAAAACTTCAGCACGCTACACTCACGCGCTCGGTGCAGCGGGCTAGGATGGCAACGATCCAAATTTGGGTACCCTTGCCCACTAATGCAAACGTGACGTCTGACGAGAGTCGACGCATTTGCATTCGGGTCACTGATGGTGGCTGCGGTTCGAGGGGAAGCTACGAAGAATCACACTACAGTTGAATTATCTCGTAATTCTGCTCCAGATGAAGTTGCAAACAAGAATAATTCCAGGAAATGTCAGCGATAGGAAAAAGTAATGAGTTTAAAAAATAAGAGAACTCGGAAGACACCAGAAAAGAAAAAAATTCGATAATTGCAATTACTTCTCGTAATCTTATCAAATCCAGTCACAGTTAGTTTACTTTTAGACTAAATGTAATTGCAGAGAATAGCACGATTGACTGGCTCGACGTTATTGTTACTTCAATTAGCAAACTGAAATTATGTTTTATCAAAAAGTGAGATAAAAATGTCGGACTGAAAAATTAAGGTACGAGAAAGACCAGAATTCCCGAGATCTAAAAACTTTTCCACCGCTGGCAGTTCAGTGAGAAAAGTACCACTGGACCTGGGCCAGGTCCGCCTACTTGTCCCGTCGACTTCAAGATTATTTGGGACATATCTCGCGTACGTAGTAGTTCGACGGAAGGAGTGAGGTGCAACGCAACTTACTTCTGAATTCTCGGGATATTTTCGCCCGAATCGAGACTGGAATGATTTAAAAGACCCCGTACGGTCAAAGCCCATCGAAGAATAGTTCGTACCTGAATCACCGAGACTCCGACGCTTTTCACTGATTGTACGTAATCATTCCTCGAACTTTGGGATAAAGGAACGTTTTACATTAACAAGGGAGCAAGGCAGCCTGGACTTGCATATCTTAAGCACTTTTTTTATTCTGTCTCTCCAAGTTTTGGAATTTGTAAATTAAAGCTTTAGAACAAAGATGGCGTATATAATTGTTACAGCGTCAAAATGTCACGTGCATTGCTTCCGCTGATAATTCAGTATCTTGCAAATAACCGGAACAAACAAATGGCAAATAACAGGGACAACGCCAACCTGTTTCCACTCGGGACTTCCTCTGGTATTGCTTCAAAATCATACTAAAGAATATAAAACATCGATCGAAATGGCATGTACGAAAGGCAAATGTCCCGCGTTGATAAAGGAACAATAGCATAACTTATTTCGTCTAGCGAAGAATGAAAATATGGAGAATGGGAACTGCCGACTATACATTTACAAGTATCAAAGCAACTGAAATAACGGTCTTGCTTTTGAAACTTGTCAGCATAGAAAATGACAAAGGTTTAGGTCTTAAATAACTTTACACGCGTCTCGAAGTTGAAGTTACAAGCACGTCTTCTGTACTATCCGCGGCTTGAATAGACGAGCTGAGAATTTTAATGACAACCACTGGGTGTCAACATTCCTGCGTCATAGTCACGAGTAACTAATGAGTGTCGCGACTCTTACAAGCTGCTGAAACATTATTTTGAAAATAGTCAATTGTCTAATTGGCGAGGGCGTCACTGGATTTTCTCATTTTTGTAGGAAATTAAGCATTTTTCTTATCGATGATTGTTAGTATGATGATTTATCAAGGTCGCAAGATGAATGCGTTATTGTTGAAACGCGATTATCGTAAGTCTCTTGCCGGCGGTGGCACTTAACGTCGCACTTCGGAACGATCTCGAAGATTCATTCCCACAGCGCGGATCCCTGCGCATCCTGCTCTTTATAAAATAGGGCAAGAAGTGGTGCAATGCTGCTGAGAGAGGCGCTAGGCCCTCGAGTGGCTTTCACGACAAAGTTAGAGACGAAGGCCAAAACAAATGCCGGGAAATTTTATGTATGTAGAATAAAACGATTATTTGGGTACATGGCATTTTATGCCCCGAAACGAAATCTTCTCGCCCAAAAAATGAAATTCTTTTGTTGAAAAATGCGACACTTTGAGATTAGCGAGTTACATTATGGCGTAAATTTTGCGAAGAAACTTTGTTCTCACTACCACACTTCTGATATTTTAAAGAACGTCGAATTTGATGTGGAAATTCTCAAACTTAGCGGAGCGAATCGAAACCTCGGTACGATTTCTGTTAAATTTATGGCGATCATAAGGAAGTCAAGTTCAGCGGCGAACAAAATTGAAGGTCTTAGTAGCTCAAACTGCTTGGAGAACTTTACACAATTATCTCGACAGGGGATTTAATGAAAACTAGAGATACGGATTTCCACAATGGGGTAAGTTTACAACGTTAATGTATGATCGGCGTGTATCCACGGTTATACCAAATTTTCCACGATTAGTACCATTGATGCCACTGTAATCTTTCCTTCTTTAAATAAAATTACGAATGTCAATTCAACGGTGTAATGGGTTCTTCCTAATGTAAATTTGCAAAAGACTTGGCTCGTGATCAGTCAGAATAGTTTCATTGTGCATCTCTCTTAGTGCTAACCTTGTCAGAAATGTTAGCATATTCGTGTCTCCATATTGGTACTTTACGAATTGAAGGTATTAAAACACAATTTACCAAATGTATCCAAACATTCTCCCATTCTTTAATGAAGTGATTGTAATCGGAAAAGGAGCGTCTTCAGGGAAGCCAAGGACTAACTTCGCGTGCAATTACGTTGGCAACTTGTCGAGATAAGTTTCGAGACCAAAGATACCGAGGCACAGCGACAAAGATAATAGATTAACGTAGAAAGAATCTTCATTTTCTACTTTCGTCGTCTACTTCGGCCTCTTTATGCATTCAGCGTTGGAAAGCCTTGCTTAAGAATCGAAGGAGGAAAAGCCAAATGTAAGTGGATGCAAGCGAGGAGTAGTGGAGCGACTGAATGGGAGCGAGAGAGACAGGGGAGAGGTGGAAAATGAAGATAGAATCCGCGTCCGCATTCCGCACAAACAAATGAATAACGCCAGCAACCGGACGGGGTAGGACAAGCGACAAGCCCTCGTTTCCGAGTTCCGGTGCATTACGGCTAATTAGATTGGATTCCGTTTGTCTGCCTCGTTCGGCGCTGAACGAGACGTCGCAAAATAATTTCGTCGCGACTCGTACTCGCGAGTGCTATAGGGAATCGCTTTGCTGCTCGTTTCACGGCTCAAGTTTTATCGGAACGCCTATAGAGTAAGTGCGGCCCCTCGTTTCCCGTGAAGCACTTGTCTCGTCGCTTCCGGATGGACGCGAGAAGAGTTGGCAATTGCTTTGTTAACCGAGTTCTATGGCGATTAATTAGTTGATTTAGTCGCAGTTGCTCTAATTTAGCAAATTAAAGTTATTCTGCCGCCGCGAGTCGGGATTTATTCAACTTCCACGGGCGGAATTTCTGACGCGCTCATCCGAACCGCGGAAAAAACTGGAGCGCCTCACTTTCGGGCTCAAATACGACTGACGTTTAAGTAATCGGTCGTAACTGCACAACGAACTAGATATTATTGCAGTTTCAAGCAAACATTTATTCATAATTATGCTAATCGTAATGGATTTCTAGCAAAAACGGTTTTGTGTTTGCTTCCTATTATTAAAGAGTGATAAACATTTCTGGACAATAAATGAAACGACACCCAGAAATCAATACGTGATTGGACCGAATTCACAAGTTGAATAATCCTTCTTTCGATTGTAAAATTATATTTTTTTACCCCAATTGGCCAATTGAACTTAATCATATGCAGGTAATCCCTGTCCTTATTCGTACTGTCCTAATATTTACCTTTCTACAAAATTATACAATTTTTCTACGTCCAACATCTGCATTCTCTCCTCCATCATTCTCCGCTAGGGCCTACTGTACTTTTAACAACTTTTGAAGTAGTCTAGACGAGGCCTTAATTTGCAGTAGTTAGGTAGTATTATTGAATTAACGAAGAATGACTTCCTATGTGGCTGATGAAATATTAACATGCAAGGACATTTTCATTAGATAGTGTTGGAACGAAAATCGTTACTAGACAATTGAAATTCTAGATTACAGCAAGTTTTTGGATCGAAAACTATCGTAGAACTAATGTAAACTATTGGAAAACTGTTGACATCCAAATTTATAGAATTGATAAATTTGTAGAAGTATCTCCTTAAATTTTCAGCGAGGAGAAAACTGAGCAACTCCTTGTCAAAGAGTGACAATTCCACTTCACATCAGTGAATTTTGGCTCTTATCTTTATCAAAAGTGTTGGTCGTTGGGCATTAATATTGTTGAGTTTTTAAAGTAAAGTTTTTGACTGATGAAAATATAACCATTTGTATTTGCAATTATTTGAGTCAAGTTTTGATGGCGATACAATCTCATCATTCAACAGGTGTTTGATAGTTTCAAACAAAGTTGAAAAACTACTGGTGTAAAATCGTTATCGCTGCACAGTTTTTCGAGTACCATTTCGAGTACCATTTCGAGTACTATGTTTGGAATACATTTTTATTAGAAGTATTAGACGAATTCCCTGGTAAAATGCGAAGCGTACGGTACTCTTAAATTGTCTAAATTCACTCTTTCGTTACTCCCGTCGGGGATGCTTAAACAGGGTTTTAGCAATAAGTAAGAACCATCGTAATCAATGAGAAAAATAATCAGACAATATATAATGTATATTGTACATCAAAACTTCAATATGCTGTAACAACGTATGTGCTTTTTATGGGCCGTAAATTAAAAACAATTATAAGTATTTAAATACGCGCTCCTCTAAATTTACCGAAACTTGTTTATTTATTAACTGCGCCCCGTGCGCCGTAAATGGAATATTGATTGTTTCGGACTTACAGAGGACATCATAATAAACAGATTATAATATTACTTATTTATGTATTTCTTAAAATATCTCTACTGTTATAATCGTCAGTAAACGTGGCTTTTTAACAAAATTTCCTCTTCTTTGTGGCATTCAAAGTTATGTAAATAAACATTTATAAAATCTGATTTCATTAAAAGTTACGAACATTTCAATGCAGATATGACAACATAAGCTATAACAGTTTTTGGTCAAATCAAAAATATGTTTATGCCAATACAGTTTTATGTTCTTTACTTTTTTAAATACTACGCTTAAGACAAAATTGAATACTTCGAAAATTCGGTTTCATTTTAAACTTATTATAGGCAGAATATCTCAGAATGTCTCCTCAGAATATAGAGACATTCTGAAGACATTCTGAGACATTCTGGGGATATTCCATGGCATTTGTGCTACTTGGGATAGAAATAAGTTTGGGAAACCGCCGCTTATTTTACTTTGTTTCGATTGTCTGTAAAAGGGATTAGAGAATATAATGTAATCCCGTCAAAATTTGAATAGTTAACCACAAGGTAACAAGTTTGCAAACATTAATGGAACATTTATGTAAGAAATAACTATGATGTTTTTCTTATATCACTGTTCTTTATGTTTGCTTAAGAGCCACAGTTATTTTCTCATAATAAAGTTATTAAAGTGCAATGTCCATTTATTATATGCTATCGTATAATAAATATTTATTGGCCGTATTAAATCCGCCATTTTGAATATACAAATTTTTACTTCTGACTCGTGACGAAGGGTTACAGTTGCCTACCGAGGTTTTCAACAATAAAAAATGAATGAAACGTTTTTTTTTTTTTTCAAAATTGAGGCTTTGAAAGGTTTAAAATTATAAACGACGATCATCCGAAATAAATTATTTTTGTTGACGTAAGAGAAAATAATTTATTTCGAATATTCCTACTTTAATATTTAACCAATGTTACCGATAGTTTATTGGGGAGGTGAAGTTTTACCAACGATGTACATTAGAATTTTTGCTATAATACTTTGATAACAATTATATGTCGGTGAATTAATAGTCGATACAATTATTCTTAAGGGGGAAACCTTCTTTGTAGATTTTTGGTAACCCACTTGGAATGACTCCGTTGTTACATTTCAAGGTTTTTGCGAGATTACGGGAAATGATCTCGGCATTTTCCCATTTTGTAACAAGGGTGTTAACTTTTTTTATGATGCTGCAGCTGTGTATTCAAATTTTGATGGTAAATAGGTATTTGTATCTTTTAAAATTGTCCTCATTTTGCATTATAATATGCCTTATCCATGGCTGCAGTGATGTTTCCTTTATCGGCTTTAGTAAAGCCAATACTTTTATTATTATCACAATATTTCCTACTAACGTCATTGATGTGAGTTTTTGAAATTACTTTTCCGATGCGAAAATAGCAGTCTGAATATCGCCTATATTCATATATCTATTTTCATTTTTTATAATAGTGTTTTATTCACCAAGGGCGTGAAACGGTCATTTTACGCCCATGTTGCATAAAATAGTTTTCGATTCAGGCGGAGTAAAATGACCACACCTATACACGTGTAAATTTAGTAACGTATGTTTTATGCAATTTAATCGCATAACTGAGAAAAAAGAAACAAAATTAAACTAATATTACGTTTGATTCGTCAAATTTTGCGTTTTTTAATTTTCAGACTATTTTTATTTCACGCCCCCAGGGCATATAATGGACATTTTACGCCCTCTGGATCGAAAATTTTATTTGCATATTTATTGCATACTTTTTAAATGTTCTTAATTTTAAATTCGATGAGAAAATCCACAATGACAACGTCCATATCCATTAAACGTTATTCATTATTTTGTGAAGAAAAGATCGTCATATATTCACCAACAGAAAAAAAAGAAGATTTCTACAAAATGATAAGCGCACAATGGTAATTACGATTTATTTCTCGGGTAATTCAGCGGCAATTGCGGATAATCGTCTCATTCTTATTTCGCTAAAATGCGCAGGGAATTCCGAAAGCCACGCGCTTATGATTTGTCGTCGAAGCGAGCAGCAACCAGTAAGGTCTGGCAACCCACTGCGGAGGCGAAATAATTAATGAGGCAACTGAAAGACGTATAACAAGCGCCATTAGAGAAAACTGAGTGGTCCGTTTCGTATTCGTCGTCTATGAAAATGACACTTTGCGTAAGGAATGTTTATTGTCGGCTCTTCAAGGAGGATCGCGAATTTCTCCGGAGAAATTATTTCGCAGCTCGTCATTTTCAAATAATTTACGCGCCAAGTCGGTGATTCGATTCTAATTCATAATCTCGCAGTTACGTTCATTGATTTAGCTTATCCTAACTTTTCCACAGTCCAAAAAAGCTTACTTTCCGCCCTAGTCGGGAAATACAGTATTAAACGTAGGATTTTTTTTAAGGCATATTAATTTTGAAAAATGACGCAAATGTCATAATTCGAATCCGCTGCTGTTGCAAAAATGATTCCGGTCGACGGAAGCAACAATCAGATCCCGCCGAATGTCGCCTTCGTGAAAGATTCTTATGCCAACCAACGACCAACAGATGTAGAGCAATAAATTTATTTACGATAGCAAAGTGATGCCGTATTGCATGTGGCTATATGATTCCAAGAACCATCCAGACTCCGGAATGCTGTTCGTTGAGATTGAATACTGGTGGAATAGAATTTTCATATAACTCGATGTAACATACTCGTGGCACGACGAGTAGTGGCCGATCGAGACGGCAGCCAAGTTTTTCATTTCATCAAAAACAAAATGGACTTTATATTAAATCGTGAGTATATCTGTTATAAATGTAGCATTAATTAATTGGTTCGTTAATCGACGGAAGTGTACGGAATAAATAAACCGATGAGAATTACGCATGGCTGAGCAAAAATCAAGTTTTGTTATTTGTTTTCCAAGTCCTTCGACCTCGAAAGCTGATAAAAACGAAATTTTATATGTAAAAATAAAATCACTAATTATTAATTATAAATTATTAATAAGCTACTTTATTATCAACGATCTAGAACATAAATTAAAAAAACAAAATTAATCCCGATCGAAACATTTGTTAGAAATTGTTGACACGAAAGCGATTAAAAATCTTGCGAGTCTCGCTGGTGTACAAATTGCGGCGTAGAATATAGAAACGTCAATATCAATATTTACAAAATAAACACCGCAAAAAAAAAATAAAAACATCGAGAGCCGGATATTTTGAAACGTTAAGCCGTTAAACGTCAAAATCAAAATAACGCAAACAATGGACAGCATTCGCACAGAATGTTGTTATCGAATTTGCAGGCATTCTATATAAACATTTACATTTTTTTTGGGATTGTAACTTTTCAATTATTTGACATTTTCTATTTCAGACTTTTTTCGCCCGATACTTCGCAGATTCAAAATCGTGTACAGCCCTGCGTTATTTGGCGTTACATCGAACGTATACAAAAATGTTTAATTGATTGACGGATGTACGGAATATTTTTTAGGTGAATCATTTGCTATTTTTACGGCGAATACAGCAGTTTATTTGGATTGACGTGTTTTACGCTCATTGGATTACGCTCATTGGATAGAATTTTTTTTTTTTTAACAAGAATATATCTTACAAATGTACATGAATTTGTTGATATTTGATGGGATTTAGTTTATTGATTAAATTCATTTCGAGTACATATAATTTAGTTGCTTTTTGGTGCTATTTTTCACCAAAACGTATATTTTTTTTTACATTAATTTCGTAAAAATGTTTTTTTTTTGCCTTTTTATAATTATTTAATGACGTTCAGAAATTCTGTCCAATTTTACGAGATACAAGCTAGTTGCTGTCGAAAATTATTGGTTTAAAAGTGTATGCATTAAAAGGATTCAAACTGAACAATAACTATAGAAATAAATAGAATAATGCCTATTGAACAGTCAAATTATTCAAAATTGGTACACAATCGTGGTACCTAATAACTATGTAGTAAAATTATTCAAGGTATGTGTAGGAAACAAATGGACAAATATTAGATACATATACTATCCAGTGAAAATATGCTGTTTATTTTTTTACATGAGTGCTCTCTTAAAACCGTTTCCTTCTTTGTTTTGAAATAAAATACTTATGCAAACTTAGTAGGACGACAGTTTGACCTATTTTCTTTTATAATTTCATAAACATGTAATAAAACTATCTAAAAATTAAGCTGCGATTGATTTTCTCAGACGTAAGTATATTGGAGATGACGAGGTTATGGTCAGCATTCCTGTAACATGTGAAGAAGAAAGTGACGAACAAACCTTACATGTCCATGCTGATAAAATAGTACTTTATGCACCAAGGGCGTGAAACGGTCATTTTAGGGTCGCCTTATCACTATTCGGGGCGTAAATACCACGCCCGTGTTCCATACAATATTTTTCGATCCAGGGGGCGTAAAATGTCCATTATACAAAATTAAACAAATATTACGTTTTATTCGTCAAATTTTGCGTTTTTTAATTTGCGACATTTTACGCCCCCTGGATCGAAAATGATATTTGCGAAAGGTTTAATGATGATAACAATGTAGATAGTGATAATACGATCAAAGAATATGATGAAATGTATGAAGGAAGTCTTGGTATGTGCCACGACGTATTAAATGTCATTGAAGATAATTCTACCTACGGCGTGTACTTAATGCGTCTTTATGTATATAGTTATTCATAGTAAATGTACATAAAGATATTACAATAATATTAGGCGAAATCTAACTGAGTGAAACTGAGTGCAAATTTCTACAAGATGTATATAAAAAAGCTATGTAATTAATCTCAAGTAAAATGTCACATTTCCAATAGTGAATAGTAGGTAAATTACCCAAAAACTTTCGATTAATTATGCCCAATTCATAACAGTAGGCGCAAAATGCGATTTTTCACACATGGACCCACAGTGGAAAGTTAAACGGGTTAATAGAAATATATAATTATTTTAATTAAGTATTGGCTTCTGGCACATCCTGTGCTCAAAATTCATCGCCATTTTACGCCCGCTACATACCACTCTACATAGAGTAAAATCTACAATAAAAAATGTAATAAAAAACTATATTTACGATGGATTTTGTCAAATTCCTAAAATATCATTACAAATTGACCATATTTTTGAAAACAGTCAATTGGATTTTGGATTTAATCTTTCTTACACAAATTCATTTCTTTAAAAGAAGATAAAAGGAACTGGCCAAAATGCAGAAGAACCACATAATCGATATTTTATTACGGGGTTCTACTTATCTTTCCACCCACTATATTACCGCAACTCGGGCGATTCCTTATTTTCTTGGGAGAAATGCCCAAAATATCGGAAATCCGAAAGATTCATAGTTCTGATAAAGATTCTTCATCATGAAAAGTTAAATAATTACATACATAAAAATATATACAAGTACAAGTCTAATCACATTTTAACCTCTTTCGGAAATCTAAACTTTTCGGATTTTTGGACATTGTTTAGAATTCTGATCATTTAGGAATTTTATTTTTCAGTAATCTCGGAACTCTTGAAACTTTTACACTTACAAATTTTAATCCTTCATAGATTTTGAATTATCGTATTACAATTTCCGATATTCAGCCCTTCCTCAATTTGGCCAATTGGAACGTCGACCAACGCCTAAAAAAAAAAAGATCATATGTTACGATTGATCTGGAAATAAATTCAAACGCAAAATGAGTTACCGTCCATCGGTAAAGATTTGCGGTTTTGACCTCCATATCCATTTCGACATCCGTCTCCCAAGTATGTAAACAATTCGGATCCGCGCTGGCGGAAAATTACAATAGCAATTTCATTACAATCGGTAAGCACGAATCGAGTTTCGGACGTTCGCAAAGCTAGCCGTTGGTAGAATTGATCAGTAAACAATGGCGACCGACGCTTTTCTCGACGGCAACGGCAGAATAGTGGTAGCAATGTCAGAGCGAATTCCTGCGTTGGCACGGACGGCCACGAACTGTTACCATTATCGTTATTGCAAAACGTCTTAATTGCATTCCAAACCTGAAACTCGACGTCCATCTCCCTCGATCTCCCTCGGTCATGGCTACGCTTCTCGCTCCACATTCCGCAAGTGAACTGAGGCAGCGAAGATAAAAATACGACAGATTTGATACTCGAATGCTCGCCGTTGCGTAAAACTGGGCCGAAAAGGGTGCCATTTCTCAAGGAGCTTGCAAATTGTTCCATTTTAACGTCGAATACAGCGAATCGCTATGACGTACACGGAATGCACACCTCTCTTTAGATTTTTGTCATAAATGAAAAAAATATAATCAAAAGTATAATTCAGAAAATTCGCATTACTTTAATAAACAATTTCATTTACATTCGAATTGGAAGCATTGAAAGTTGACTAATTGTCTAAATGAAATGTAGAAACATGTTTCGAGAGCCTACGTCTTTGGAGAGCAGATGGGAGTGGATATTTTTATTAAAATCCGATATTAAATACTTAACTCCGCAAAGCTGTGATCAAATCCAATTATCAGATTTTAGTTAACTTTCGCTTGAATTGGCTTCGACAACGAACAAGATTTCTTTCCGTACAGAACTTATCGAAAATCCATATAGGATATTGCTTCCACGTGTAACAAATATCTTGCACATATGACAGTCAGCTATTGGATGTACAAATTGACTTAAAAATAAAAGTCTCTGTCAAGTAACGAAATTGTATACATAAACAAATTTTTTCTGAAAATCTATTTATTAAGGTTTGATTACGGGGTGATTATGAATCTGTTGCTAAATTATCCAAAATTCAAGATGGCGAATCAAATGTACCGGACGAAAATTTTCAAAATATTTCAATTTTTGAAAAAATTCGTATATTCGGGGGGGTTCTTGCGGTCGCTGATCACGAACCTGATTTCAATATGTTGGACAAATTTTTTCACCGTGAAACGACGAGGAAAAAGCGATTTAGTTGCGGCGTCTCGCTAAAACTTGTTAAAATGGCGGCTTCTCGGGAAAATTCTGCCCTTGGCTTCGTAGCGAATCTCCCGAGAAAAAAAGGAATCGCCCGAGTTGCGGTCATAGTGGGCGGAAGGAAAAGTAGAACCCCGTATATCAGAGCTAAGTATCCTTTAGGAACGGTTGGGCCGAGATTAATCATCGGGTGCGTTGAACGCGGAGATGGGCGAAAGTAAGAGGAATGTACTAGATGGGTAGAGAGAGAGAGAGAGAGAGAGAGAGAGAGAGAGAGAGAGAGAGAGAGAGAGAGAGAGAGAGAGAGACAAGTTGAGCGAGGAAAAGGGGGCGAAGGAACGGAAAATAACGAAGAGGATAAATCGGCGAACATCCGCGTAATTCAGATTTCGCTAATGCGCTCAGTAGCTCGTCGTTAGTTAATGGTATTTATGAAATGCCGGATATAAATTGAAATACTAATCAACCGATAATTATACCGTTCTTTGCTGCTTGCACTATCAGAGCGCACCGAGTGTATCCTTGGATCACAATTTTACACGTGTTGAAATAATCTGCAAATGCACTCTGGGTTGATTTCCTACGGATCCGAAAGAGCCGGTACAAATGGAATCACAGACTTCAATATACATGATACATTTGGGATTTTCATATATTGCATAAACGTACCAATGACTGTACGTGAAGCTATAGCTGGACAATCTGATCGGTGTTCCCTATATGAGCAAGTGTCAAAATAGGATTAGGTTGTCCAGCAGTCATTCGTTCATTTACCTTATACTATATTTATTGTACAAAAAGAGGGTTTAGTATTTGAATGATTTTATAGAATGTCGTAGAACCTGATCATAGATCACTCAAGTTGATCTAAATAATACTTCTGTTATGCTTCAAAGTATCGTCTATTATATTGACTAATACAACACGATTGTTGCTCTGATTCAAACCCACCAGCATTGTTGTTGCAATACCAAAAGGCCAGACATCCCTGCGGTATTATTGTTTACATATTCATTTATAGGTACACTTTGAACTTGTATCATGTAGAATTATATATCAATGAATGAGTATAATAGCAAAGTAAAAAAATGATCAGACCTTATCCAGCAACAATGTGCAGTTAAACCAAGAACTTGACTTACCTGAAACAAATAAAAATGTATGGTCTTAGAAGAGTACTATTCGAATTTGACGAATGAATGAATGAATTACTAATTAATTAATGAAATTGATTCATTTTTCAATATAGTTTCAGCCCTATTGTAATTTCCGAAACATCCCACAAATTCCACGGTTCATCCTCCAAGCCGTTTAACACCAAATACGTCATCCGTATACGTGCATTTTGATCGAGCATAATTAACGATAATTGTACATAATTACGAGGTAGATTTTATTCACTCTGTATACATTGACGTATCCTTAACAACAATTACCACCTCCGAGGGAAAAAGTCGTTTAATTACAAGCTCCGGTCGTTCGGCGCGATCGATACATCGATCGTCAAGTAGCTTTGAAGTACGCGCGCATCGTGAGGTCCGCCACGCTGGTGGAATTTTTTTTCTTAAAATTCTTGAGCGGTTCGCGATACCGCAATTTTTCTTATACGACCGGCCTCCACGGAGGGACTATTAAAGCCGGCCATGAGCTCGCTACGACGCAAGAGTGTCGTAACTGTTACGTGAGAAAGCCAAAGCGATGCCCCGGTTCTCGGGTCGTAGGTCACCCGATGCCTACCACCCGGGGCGAAGGACTGCAGGACTGGTTTCGAGTTCTGGTTCTGCACTCGATTCTCGTTGCCGGATCGAGCCTGCACGTCCGATGGATTCTCCCTCAGCGCGTGCTCGACGAATCCACGATACGGTGCAGCATGTGCATATTCCAGGAGGCTCAAACGCGAAACGTGCGCAATTTTTCTGAACGCCCGGAAAGGTCTATTTTCCCCGGCATTCAATTCCGAATGACTTTGGTGAACACGGCGTCTTACATTATTTATTAAATGCAGGCGTTAGGGACTTTCAAGTCGATTCTATTTTTAACGAAACTATTCGATGGTACAAGTCACTGAAACCGCACATCATTGCGATAACCATTGTCCAATCCAATTTGGCTGAAGACCATGTGGGAATCTCCAGTTTTTTAAATTCAGTTCTTTTGGCCCATACGGCGAGAAATTGTGATCTTCCCTTTAGATCGAAACATTGATGCCATTCATTCAGATCTAGATTACGATCTTCACTTCAGAATCAAAGTAAGAACAGAACCGTTAGACTTCAATTACTTCATCCCATCTGTTCGACCACAAATTTTCAAGAGATACATTAATCAGAAATAGGAAAAAACCAAGTAGTAGAACACTTATTTATATTACATGAGATATTACGAAGGTCTTAAACAAGTGTTTCTACAATAATCCAAAAACAATCCAGCTGATTACAAATTAAACGCGCATTTTACGTAATTAATTTTTGCGCCGTAGCGCCTCAGGATTCGTTTAAGAAATTTAAAACGCGGTTCGCAAACTGCGAGAGCATTAAGTTGAAGTACAATTTAAAACGAAACGATATTAAAGCGAAAACAAAGTATGAAAAGGTGGCGCATATTTCGAGCGCATTTCCCTTTGCAGCGGACAATTTGGAAGCTCGAATAAAAATGGGAGACGAAGACAAGTTTGCACCGGAAATTAAAGGAGTCGCGTGTAGATAATTGCACGCGTTGCAGGCAGCCGCGCTCGAAGGAGGAAGATATAAAATTGCGAAACTAGCGAATCATACTAATAATAACAATCATTATTGCGCAAACGTGAGACGAATGTTGCCGGCCTGCGGCGAAGGTGCAGCCGGCAAGAGAAGGGCATCGGACAAACCACAGAGGCTAATTTGAAAGAGTTCAACCTTAAATTACTTCTTTCGCTCCTTCTAATATTCTCTTCATCCCCGAGAATTCCCTCATCAACGCCGCTATTATAATTGAATTGTTTCCAAAACCAATAGCAATCATTGTCAGTGAGTCTTATACTCATGATGGAAACGTTTTTCTAATGATCATTCCTGGGGTCGACACGATAAACGTACGACGAACCTGTCCGCCATTTGGTATATGTCGGTAAATGGATGATGGTTCATGTATGATGCGAATGCCGCGCTCTTTAAAGTTTCGTGATCACATTTTAACTAACCGAACAACAAAGTTTATTACGTGAACCACAGAGGAAGGTAATGAAGCCGCGATATCCCTGGGGCGGATAACGGCGTACCTCGGCCAATGATGCACTGACAGTTCATTGATCCATAGTTACAGTGGCAGCTCTACGCCCTTACCCGCAGTCGAATCAAGATAGCACGTTACTGTTATAACGTGTCCTAAATCCTCGGTTCGGATGAAGCCATGAAAAGGTATTGGCCCCGTACTAAGCATTAAGAGAAATGTTGCCGAGGTTTATGATTTTTTTCATAGACAACCCAACGACGTGTTACCGGAACGCTTTTTCATGATGCGCATCATACGTGCTGCAAATATTTTTCGTTCTTTCTTTTACAATGCTTTTCAGTTTGCCCTGAATATTAAACTGAAATCACTAATAAAAAAAAGTAACAGAAGCATTACGCGTTACGTAAATCTGAAATGTAGACCAAGTCTTCAACGTGAGGCTTGTCTCGTAGCGTTTAGTAGTAACGTAAACCTAATGCTTCAACTAATTCGCATGCATCTTCCAAGTTGGCTTATTTGCATACAACGAGTACTACATACCGCATGGGTAATACCTCGCTAGATTTGCACGTCGTAAAAAGCACACCCAAGAAGCAGACTGTCGAGCATCGCGTGAAGACGAACAAGCGCTGTGTCGAAGAGCGAGAACCACGCAGGGAATCAAGGAAGGATAGTGTCGAAGGCGAGATTCCAGTCACGGAGTCTCCCACAATGCATCGAGGTCGCTCGGTTGCGCCGGATGCAGCCTCGGCTGACTGACTCTTCCCCTACCTCTCCCAACTCCCTACTTAGCCCTGCCGTGCAGTCGTTTCAGCTCGCTCTACATACACGACAGTGTATACGCGAGTAAGTGTGCGAGCAAGGCGCAGGGGTACAGTCGTTTTCCTGATTTATACACTGCCACTGCTAGTTGAGCGATGAGTGGCTCCATTGTTTAATCGAATCGGACGAAGCCCCGTTCTACTCCGTGTACGGGCCGGTGAGCACCGATTTCGTTGGCCCTTGCGTCGCCGACGTCCCTTTGGGACAGAGATGCATCGAGAAGATATCCTCAGCGTTCGACGACCAAAGGCAAAATATCCGCCGGAAGTGGCAGCTCGTCGATCTCCGCCGCGACGCTGGGGTAGGAAAGACCAGGAAGTGGCCTTCGAGGAAAACGTTAAAGGCACTTGCGCTTTTTAGCGCGTCTCTCGTGTCCCCGACAGGAAGTCCTTCTTTTTTGCTGGGCTTGCTCGTAAATACTTCGCTCAAAGTCCATTTCTTATCGAGTTACCTAAAAACTGTATTATGTCTAAGAGTGGAATAACCAAGATCTCTGATGTTTACTTTGTTGCTTTTCTAAATGGTCCGTTCTCTTGGACAAATGTAACAAAGAGTTTACGAATTCCAATATATATAGGTGTGGTAAAGTTGCTTAAAGAATTCTACATGTTTAAGATTTATAGATAGATTAGGAGCCAAGGTGGAAAGACACGAAAGGGAAGTAGCAGAATATCAAAGCCACCAGCCGAAGCGGTCGGTCGGACTTCCTAAATGTCGGTAGGTTAATAAAGATGCCATCGATGCCTGCGTAATTACGGCAGGCATCCTGTTCTTCTTTTCCCATTCGGCGCCATATAGTTGCACGTCCGGTAAAGGAAATGCCATTACGAGAAGTCGGGGTGATTATTGAAGAACTCCCACTAACTCTTTCGTAAAACGTTACTTCCCCAATTATATCGTCACTCATTTATAGTCGTGGTCGAACGCTTTTCTAAAATATCACGACAAAAAGTTCGTATTTACAGAACTCTCCGAGCTCCAAAGAATATAGGATAAACGTGACATTTAAGGTGGTGTATTTAAACTGATACCGGATTCTTTCTCACGACTGATGACTGACAATCTTTTCGGCGTTTTTGAAGGTGCTTACTATCCGTGTAATTGCACGATTTAGACATCATTGCTCTTCTGGTCAATTGCAGCCATTCTTCGTACAACTCAATTTCTGTTTGGCTTTTTTGTAGTTTTAAACGATGCCATCGAGCATTTCACGTTCTTTTTCGAAGAATGAATAAACATCAGGGAACTCTCGGAAGCGTATCCTCCGCGAGCATTAATCTCGAATGTCAGCATTTAAACAAACGTATTCCTACTAACCACGTCGCAATAAGGGCAACGTATTTACCGATGGTCTTTACGACAGTTTCCACTACCCGTAATGGCGAATTCTGTACCTCGTTATTCCTGATTTTGCTCCGCTGGTAATGCAATTCAAATTATACTCGTAAACTGGGTGGAAATTGCGTTTTTGTCTTCTTCAATTCATCAGCACTTTTGGAAGCTCGAAAACCATTAGAATGGACCATTTTTGCTTAGTCGGGCACAATACGCTCAAGCGAGTTAAGTACCGAGATATATAGGGCAATGCTGCGTCACCCCATCCGAATTTTGATAATGAAGTACGGCAGGCAAGTAACGAAGGGAAGACTACGCTGGATTTCGATGCAGTGCAAATGTTCTCGCTAATGGTCTCCTGGACAAACATTAGCCGAATGCTCTCTCACTTTTGCTATTTGCCGACAAAGGAGCGCATTACTCTTCCGTCGCCTATCTGCATACACGGACCTCCTCGCCGAGCGTTTATGCGCCGTGTGTTTGAATTGGTACGATGATGTGTTATTCCCATGTTGGAATTACGTTGCTTAAACGTCTATATTTTGCCTATGCGTTCGAACCGTGATTTGTGCGGATAACGAACATGCCATTTATCCAAAGCGACTGAGCCGGTTTTAAAACGAGTTTTATCATTATAATTGATTCACGGACACCTATAACTTTGAAATAACATGAAGCGTTTTTAATAAATTCAACTGTTTTGGAATTGCGCAATATTTCAAAAGTCGATTTTATATTTGGTTGTACAAGGGGGACTATATGCATGCAATAATTACAGAGGAAAGTGTTGCGATGATATGAGATAATAGCATGTTTATTCCAGTACGAACGCGTACATTCGTTCTGCATGGTAAGCAAGCACGACCCGGTCAACCAAAAGTGCAGCCGCATAGCAGCACGCAACAACATTCTTCTCACGTTTCAATCGAAAAAGAGCACAAAAACAATAGGGCAGTTGTTGCGAACAGAATCGATGGTTGATCTCTGCGGTACCCGGCATAGGTTTTCCCTACTTGAGTAGGGTTTTCCCTATGCCATTGCACACCCGAATGGGG
>JAPYZR010000918.1:0-29841 GCA_030522945.1 Trichopria nigra
GAATTTTACGTTTTTACGTATTCTTTGAGTCACTTATGACATTTTGGGCGAAAAAAAAAAATTCGTTTTTTGTTCGAACAAAACTTCAGGGTGCTCAAAAAAAAACAAAAAAAAAGAAGATCAAATCTATTTTTTATACCAATTGATATTGTTTATTTGTATTTATATATATATATTTTTATGCATATATGCATTTATATTATTTATATGGTTATTTAGTACTTGTTTGATTTTTATTTTTTTTTTTCTCATATCACTATATATATACCAGATGTAATTTATTTTATAAAGCCCATGTACTATTGTATATATATAAGGATGTTTCACATCCGTTAATAAATAAATAAATAAATAAATAAATAAATATATTAGAGATTATTGAAGTAATTTCTGATGAGGACGGAAATAATTGAAACTTTATTTGAAGATTATTTTTTTTTTATTTCCGTTCCCCAAGAAATAAATTCTACTTTCGAAACAAAAGAACGGAAAAGATGAAATTTATCTATATTTATACATTATACTATACATTCAGTACATCTAATGAGAATTATTACTTACATATATTTAATGTATTATTACGGTGTTTTTTCGTATTTTCTTGGTCGCTAATGTGTTATTTTCTAAAATTTCTTATAATTTCGATGGTAATTTGTTCGAGTCGAATTTTAACTAAGCGTTACACAAGTTATGCAAATCTGGCTAGTTATCATTTCACGTAATATGCTGTTTTTGCAAATTATTTCATATTCATGTGATTATGGCTGCACTGTGTTACGACGTGTCCGATATATTATGTAGAAAGATGAAAAGGTGATTGAATAATATTCTCCAATATAAAAGTAGAAACAAATCTTTATACTCGAATCGCAATTTTCGATGCATTTATTTAATGACAATCTTATACCAAAAGTAATTCATATATATAGAGACAGGTCCCTATAGACGTGAACCTAGATATTCCTTTTTATAGATTTTCGTACTACTTTGTATAAATCAAATCATGAAAATGTATACTTTAGAAAAATATTTAATACGAACTTTTTAAATAAGAATCTTATTTTAATTCATTTTCGTGTATTATTATAACCGTGTACATCACGGTCATGTAACTTATTGATTAAAAAGATGCAAATATAATTTGTTCATAGTTCTTAAAGAATTATTATTTATATTGTAGAAGAATTAATTTTAAAACTTGTTGGTGTTCAGTTTGAAATACATATTTCGAGTCCATAAAAGCTGTCTATGGCTTGAAATTACATCTGTTAGAAAATCTCATTTTACCCCATACTCGCGAAAAAGCAACTATTTTACACAAATAGATTGAATAATATTTACGCAACGCTAAAAAATGTGATTTATAATGAAAGTACGCGAAAAGTGTTGAATTTTCAATAATGAAATTCTCGATTCAACATAGAATGAGGTGATTAATGACATCTCATATATATATATATATATGTATATATTTCTGGATATAAAATAATTGTCAACGAAAGAATGAAGTTTTCACGTCATCCAAGGTCGAAAGGCCAGAATAAGCCATTCACATCGAATTGCGTAAGCCATCGGTATCTGCCGAGTTATGAAGAATGGCACTTCTATACGTAAATCTACATTTCGCCTTTCTCGCGCCTGGAATGCCTATAGCGTATTTGTTTAAATGCAAATCTCGTGTGCGCGGGTCAGCTCTACCCTGCATTTTTTCGAAATGCTGTCATTTACCTCTTCCAATAACTTCTCGTGCATTTCACGTCATTGTTCGCATATTACGAAAGATCCCTGATAATACGAATGTTATAATGCGCAACATTTTTTTTTCTGCGGATTTGCGGTTTCATCGTCGGCGCATGCTTATACACGCACATTTCATCAAAGATATATAATAAACAATTTTGGTCGCAGAACTGTGTCGAAAATTGTTGCGGTTTGATAAAAAGAAAAAAAAGCTGAATATAATTGCAGTTTCCTTTACTGTTTTGTCTCGCATAAAATGGCGGCGTCAAATTGCAGAGAAATATATACGATTGATAACTATTAATACCAGTCCGCAAGAAGATGCGTATATATATATAAACCTCTAAAAATCTTAAACAGTCCGTACTTATTATAGTCTGGTCTTATGTATAGGTACACGTCGTAAGAAACTGAATGACGCTGTGTATGGTTGCGTGGGTGTGTGCGTAATAGTATATACGATTAAGCGGGTACATTGCCCGAATCCTTTTTGTGCAGAACGTGGGATGCTGAAGGCTTAGAAAGCGCGCACTAAAAGCCGATACTACCGGTATTTACTTTTATTACGCCAACGAAGCGGACTCGGTTACGTTATATAATTTTCTTTGCTTGGTACACTTGTACACTTTGATTTCTGATCTCCGAAAGGTATCGACGAAACTAAGTCCCTGTATTCATCTATATATATATATATATATATCGTTATGAAAGTCATCGTTCGATCAGTATATGCACTTTAAACATATATATATAAATAATGTGTAAATAATTAGCACTAGAGGAGAATGTGCTGTAATCAATCTGACCTTGTTTAATATTTAATAAAAAAATGTTTGATAAATGTATGATAATGATGAGTAAAGAAATTGTGATGGATGGAGCAAAAAGATTATTCTAAAACTATATAGTAGGTGATATGTTTGCCGGCATATTGATCGAAGAGTGTAACGACAACTCTGACAGTCCCCGGTAGCTTTGATTATAATTATTCCATGAAAATTCAATACGTTAAATATATCTGTATCCATATTTGAATTTTACGTCGTTTATTTCGAAGTCAAGTATTGAATGTTAATGAATGGAACGATGTTTGATAATTAGCCAAAACAAATCAGTGTGTATTACAAAATACTATAACTGTTGGTTTTCTCCAACAAAATTAAGGATCCTAAATATCTTTAAGATAATGAGCCTTGCATCACGCATTCCGATTACCACGTTCACTTACCCCGTTACGTAATCGTAGGAATGATCGCCTGTACAGGCTACTAAGAGTTATAGTTGGGACTAACATATTGAACAAAATTGCATATACCTATGCATAAAATACGAGCTAATTCTTAGGAAAGATCGACAGAATACTCCACGAAGTAAATTAGATCCGTCATTTTTAAAACAATTTTCGAGTTACGTTTTTTACCGTATACTTCTAATCCTTACTGCAATTAAGCAGTAATAACGAACTTAATTGGTTGTCCGATGTTAATGTACAATTGCAGCTATAATGAAAACTCAATTTTAAACGTATATGGTACCCGGTGCCGCTTTTTAATAAGGAGCATCGATGCACGCCGTATATATACGGGCCAGCAACGTCATAATTAGATTTACGTTAGCCATTTAAATGTTAACTTGGTATGTATATAATCATCTTTTATACTACGTTCTCCGATAATAATAATATTTTTAGTAAATTAGATAATACATCGACCCCAATTAAGAACGGTTCGTACAGGAATTTTTAAGGATTTCTTTCAATTTTAACGCGAAATTATGTCAGTAAATCCACTTTATTAGCGCGTGTGCACGAAAATTCATGCTGCCCATACCGTTATTCGACATTCATCGGTTTCATCTCCACCATTCCCAGAGAGCGGTTAAGGCTCCTCTCATCGCTTGTTCTCCTCCGACCCAACCCAGCCCAGCTGCTGAGCCGAGGCAAACCTGTAAGTATATATCAGTATACGCGTGATTCTCACTCCGTCTTTTTGCAAGAGTTGAAATCTTTTTGATCTTTTTCGTCGACGAGTCGAGTCGTCTTTTAGGCACGCGGGCATCGGTCATGTTGCTACGCGGAGCGATAACGGAATCTGATGTCCTCCTGGACATGACCGTCACGCCTTGTGGCACCCGTAGGTCATTCTTTCACTCGTTGGGATTATAAAGGCATATACGCCTCATTATATCGCTGACGTAACAGGCTAGAACTTAGAAGCCGGAAAGAAGTAGTAGCGCAAAGATTTACACCGTAAAAATAAGCCAAACTCAAGTAGAATTTATTTTTTCGATAAATACACATTGATTAAATATTATAGGGTGATGTTTAATTTTTCAATTAATCTCACGAGTGAAAACATCGAGTTCCTTTGAATTTGTTCTTGACTAGTACCGGTCTTAATAATAATAATAATAATACTGACTCTCTCGGAGTGCACGATACTTTGAGCCTGCAATGAGTTTTATGTAATTATTTCCAGAGCGCGATCGAGGTATTGCCTGTCGATGTAAAGCCTGACTGTGTATTGCATTACTCCAATGCTAGAAAGGAAATGCGTTGCGGCTAACAGAACTAGTTTGCAAACAAAAAAATTGACAAGTGTAATGTTATTATAGTCATTAATTCTGTTAATGAGACGCGCAAGTTCACGGGCAAAAGTGTTAATTCCATGAAAACTTCAGTTTGCAATTTTTTCACTTCCATTTTAGTTAATGATCATCATCCGTTTTACATTTGTCATAATCAACATCTAACAATCATCTTAAGCGATGAAAATGTGACTTTATGTTAAAAAATAAGACAGCGCACTTTTCAAACTTTTGGAATATTTGTATATTTAATTGAAGAATATAAAAGAAAAATGTTTTACTCTCCTAAACAAAAGGTCTTCCAGGGTGAGATTGTCGAGCGCGACCTCGTGACCCCATGGCGCTGCCGCTCTCCACTGCGACGCCGGACATAATTTTCCACTTGCAAGTTTTTCCCTTCTTTATCGTCCCGAGGGTAAAATCACCCAGCTTTCGAGTACTTTAACAACGTACACGCGAGATACCTATTCCCCCGATCGCCTTAAAGAAAGAACTTTGTCGTATTTAATTCGTAAATTAGTATACAAAACGTTTGGTTTTGAAACTTTTAACGTTTCAAGCTTGTTAAAACCGTAAGTCTGCGATCGATAAATAATTCTTGGGATCTATATAGGAAAGGAGGGCATAGGTTATAGAGGATTCGGATCGAACGACATCGGTTCCATTGATATTGTATACACGCATGTACATCAGGGCAGAGCCGGTAAATCTGAACTGATGTCTAAGCCACGTTATGCCTGAGTGAACGTGAGTTGCGGATAAAGTTTAAGCCCGTCGCTTGCCATGTTTAAGATTCAGAAATCTTTCATCCGATTTCCACATTTACTCATTCATGGCGCGAGAATATGTCGAATTCACACGTCTATACGTGCAGGTGTATTAATTATTTCGCGTTAAGAGTTAGGCGTTCTCGCGGGCTTCACTTCTTCGATCACCGAATTAGAGACCCGCACGCGCTCGTATGTTAATTAATTTTGGCCCTAATTAAGCCTAGTTTCGAGTAGCGCAAACGTTACTTTGTAAAGTTAACTACGCGCGCAGTAGGAGAAGGACGGAACGATTCGCTGGCAAGCTAAACGAACCTTCCAAGCGGGCCTGTATATACCATGTGTGTGTGTACGCTCGAAGGCTTCAGATCGGAGCGAATGTCACGAGACGACTTCGTACAAATATACACGAGATTCGGGATTCGGGGCACACGATATAAACGCGCGTGAAACCCCTTTTTAGCGATAACGTATATATAAATTCGGGGGGAACGCGACCCAATTACGTTAGGGGCGGCCTCCTGCATTCAGTCGTTGCTGCGTATAATGTTTGCGTCGCAGGTAAAATGAGACTGCAGCTTTTCACGAATTCTTGCCGCGATCAGTGATGGAACAGTTATTATTTTCGGATGTCTTATTGCAATGCTTATATTAAACTTAAGATATCGCGTGTACCGCAAGATATGTATTATTTCAGTTAGGAAATATGGCCTAAGAACGTATAATTGGTATAAAGTGTCCTAGTATAGTAGAATAGTATAGATAAATGTGACATTGAAGGGAGGGAAGGCGAAGGTCAGGGACACTACCTCCTGTTACTCTCGAGGTTGTCGACCTCGATTATTCGGGTCATTTCGACAGGTTCCGAATGAATCGAACTGAACTGAATTACAAATTGAATCTGTATAGCTGTTTATCTTTAAAAAAATGTTCTCACGCTTGTTGGGCCGGCTAACGTATTGAAATATTTCATTTTAATTTAAGCTTATTAGTGGGAATTAGTTTTATCATATTCTGATATTTCTAAACTTTCATATTAGTCATCGTTGCATTAATGCGTATATATAATAACTTGGGAAATCAAGATCAGAAATAAAAATATTTTGCATGTAACAAAGCCGAGTTGCGGATACTGACATTGAAATTGATAATATACAAAAGGCAACGACAGAATCAAAATCCTTCTTGAAATGCATCGTGATTCGGTCGTTCGAGCACGTGAGCTTCGGTGACCGATCAGATGCAAGTATTCGCGCATGCATAATCGAACATTTCAGGAATAACAAGCCCGACTCGATATATAAATTCGGGATATCTATAATTTTGTTGTACTTCCGCCGTGCACCATAACGGAAACACGAATGCAATCGGAATCTGAATTGAACTCTTCAGATTGCAGCCTTGGAAAGAAACTCGTTCAACAGTCCTTCCAGCACAATTCCTGATATGATGATATACACATGTATGCACTAAGCTCTAGCGACTACGCACACAGGTCGGAGGTATATGGCGAAGGCGGTCTAGGTAATGGGAGTGTTCGGAAAGTGGGTCTACAATGTGTATAATTGCACGAGCACTAGACGATCTTGTGCACGCGGTGTACATATCGACTACGGATTCACGCGTTGTAGCTTACATATCTGCAGAAAACCGGAAAGGTGGAGAAGATGCCAGTATGTATATATGTACGAGTACATACGCGTGTACCGTTAATATATTAACGAAGCGCAGAAAGCCGACGCCTTGTATACGTAAGTACACCGCGCACCGGTACCTTATTACTATATACACGTATTGGTATATAGGTGGAACGATGTCGCCCATCTTGGAGGATCGTACGAACCGGTCGTATTTTGGGAACGAATCGTCTCCTCGGTACATTCAAACATGCATGCGTGAATACATATATGTGTATGATGTATATGTATGTCCGGAGGCTTCCGATCGATAACGCATTCCTATGTAACGGTGCCTCCAGCCAGTGCGTAAGGAGAAACTTGGAGTTGATAAAGGAATGCCGACAAACATTGATCGGTATAAAAAATTACTTCGTTCACTCCCGGACCGCACCTCCCGCCGCCGTCGCTGCCACACACACTGAACTGGAATTTCCTTTCTAAATATACGAGGATATTTCATGTAATTGAATGGCAATCAAGTATTCATAACTGAATTCTCCGCTACCTAAAAAATCCGTTATTGCAGTGTAAAACCGTGTAAAGTCTTTGATAAATGCACGCTTTTGCACACAATAGAGTCGTACGTCTATGATTAATTATATACATAAACATATAAATTAATCGAAAACATATTAACTCGTTTAAAGTGAAGAACATATACGCAATATGTCGTGTATTAATTGAAGAAGTATATATTTCATATAATTATTTGAATGTTTCAGGTTGCGTATATGGGAAATTGTCAAAGAGGAACGAAACAAACTTGGTTCGAAATATTTACAAATTTACTTTTCATTTTAATATATGTACGTATATTACCTCAGAGGTCATAATAACTAGGTGTTAGATAAGTAAGTAAGTAAGAAACAGCGACAGGTATATAGATAATTATTAAATGTCAAAAGCAAAGCGAATTCCGGAAAATTAATGTATGTTTATACCCGACAAGTTCATTATGAAAATTATACAAGTTCTGGCATTTGTGTTGAGATGGTGTATGAGAACTTTTATGAAAGAGAAAATTATTAAATTACGGTATATATAGAGCTAAATATTGACAAGTGTATATATATACAATCGCGAATAAACGAATGAAATCTATAATGATCGAGGAAGTGTATTCGTCGATTAATTATTAATTATGAGAAACGAACTTTGTTAAGAATGGTTTATGGGGAAAATCAATTTACAGTTTCTATATATAAACAAATACGTATACTAATTTCGGCGCAATAAATTTTCCGCGTTTGATAATTACTCGTATTTCATGAAAGCAGTTCCTGGTCGTTAAATTTCGCCCGAATGAGATTTTATCACGGGACGTATATTCGTTATGGTAAAAAAAAATTAATTCATCAAATGTCTTTCGTTTTTTTTTTTCTGAACACGATGTTTATATTCGATTGTAATCGTGGCTATTTTAGAACGTCTTCTTTTATATGCATAAAATTGCAGAAAATTCCTAGAAGATGGTAAACTAAAAATATGATTCTATATACTTGACAATATATTATTAAACGGAATTCTTCTCTACAAATATTATAACTTATGTCAACAACATAGGTGGGTCTTGGAGCATCGTGTAATTCTCTCGTTCGCTAAATCATACCAATGTACAAACGAGCAAGACTATTGTTCTCTACAGATGCCAGTATAATAAATCCAATTTACAATGCAAACGTATTAAAATATTCGCAATAACAAATTCACTTTCCCACACTGATGCAATCTTGTATGTTTGAAAAAAAAAACAAAACTGATCCGAGCGACTAGTGGAGAGCGATATACCGTTATCGGTGTGTGCAAAGATAACGAGGTGCGACGACTGTGCAATCCTATCCATCGAAACGGACAAATGCTCCCCGACTTGCGCAAGCCGCAGTCTTTGTGTGAAATCCAAGTAACTATACCTGGAAACAGTCACAGTAATCGAGCAGTTTTGATATTTTATAAATTTGAACCTATTGGATTCATTATATAGAAAAGAACTGGGCCAGATATGAACTTTGAAGAGAATCTGACAGATATCAAACTTTGCTTGATGTTAAACACAATTAGTACATCGAATACGTGAAAAAGTTATTTCGAAGGATGACATCATTAAATATAACTTGATAGAATTTGATATCGAGCTTATTTTTAGTTTCTATACATGTTTAAGACATGTTGACTAATCGCTGCTAGTTATACTCTTGCTTACGAAAGTTACGTTTGTCCAATCTTTGTAATAAAGAAACGAAGAAATATTTGCAGCCCGACAGAAAATATAGTCTACGCGCCATCATCTGTCGCGGATCAGCTTGTGATATTGGTAATCTGATCTAAAGGATTCTCAATCGAAAGGAAACTTGATAATGATTTACGAATAAGTTCTCATATGAATGTCAGTATATATAACTGCCAAATAAGGCTCAAATTTTAAGTAACAACCAGAAATAGGATGAAAAAAAGTTTAATTACACTATATAACGTTTTAATAGAATATAATGCATGGATAATTGGGAGCATCGTTCGAGAGAAAGGAGGAAGCGTTCCGTCTTTTGGCCGCGTATAATTAAACAAAAACTCTCAATATATTTGGACCTTGGAAATTCTTAAGGGGCGCGATACCATCACCCGGATAACTAGTGCGCGCACGTGTACCGACTTAACACGCGTTATATTCTTTATTATGCTCGCACGTAGTATTATGCCGTTATATGAAAATTACTTTCATTTTTCAGGAGGGATTAGGGCAGAGAACCAGTTGATTTTCAAGTGCGTCATTATACAAATTAATTGCAAGGTAAATGGCATTCGGTCTGTAATTCGCGTGTGACAACAATTAACAAGCGTGACACGCCTGTTGGTTTTCCGGTATGCTGTGACGTGATAACGATAATATAACAACAATTTTTTTTTTTTTCGTTACTTCTCTTACAAATTCCTTCACAATATTTGCATAATTCGTTAATACGTATATGCGACAAACACTTCCAACGCGTGACAAAGTTTCAAGCTGTGAAAAAGGCTGCAAATTACACGTTACACATTTTCTAAAGCACATGTTCGTATAAAAAAGTGCTAAAAATGCAATACACGGGTATACCGACGTTACTTCAACTGGAATTACGGTAATGGAATTGGTATAATCATTTATCTCGGTGTCTACTTATTTCGTACATAACTGACAAATCGATTTTCTTGTACAAATGCACGACATTTGGTGAACGAATATCGAGAGAAAAGTATCGGTTATATAAGACTTTAAGCACAATAAACAGAAAACGAATTTGAAAGAAGAGGAACCGCGTTGACATTTGCAAACCAAATCTTGGAATACAAATTGAATTTTAATCTCGCCTTGATCTCGTCGTATTTTTGCACGTCCATTTTCTTCCGTCGATTCCGAGCAGTTCTCCCCTTAAGAAAGCCAAGGAAGTCAAAGGTTTTTGTATCCATTGGCAACGGTATACCGTCGCGTCCGACGCGCCGCTGCAGTCAACTTCCGCCGGGTCGACCGAAAAAAGTCCAAGTTCCATCAGGACTCGGAGACACTCTAATGAATCACCTATAGGCCATTGCCGATTACGGCGAACTGATCGTAGATATAACGTTTCGACGACCTTATCGTACGAATCGTGCGCGCGGTATAACTTTTCCTCAAACTTTCCGCTGCTTTTCTTGTCTTTGCAACCAGCACGAAATCGTAAAGTTTGATGAACTTTTCGAGTTAAAGAAGTGCCGAAGATGAGGAAGGCAGAAGGTATGTAGAAAGGGAGGCGTTGGCGCCAGATACGAAATGTGTTGGGAACTATATATAGAGCTGAAAATTGATAGCGTTCGAGTTAATGGGGTCGTTATATATATTAACGTGCACTTATAAGGAATACAAGCGCATATATATATGTACCTGCTATGAGTCCAGCTCTGGTTCTATTTGTTCATTATTAGTTTAGGAACATTTCTAAAAGGATATAATTAACGAAAGCAACAAAAAGTGCATCATCTACAAAAAGTATATGAATTTCTGAAAATATTCTATGGGCTAATCTTTGATAGCGATGAATAGAATGAAGATGCATATATATGTTTCATCAAGATTTGTTTGCTCAAGATCCACTGGAGGGGTGTCAATGTTAGTAACAACTGTCGTTTCAATGTTAATTTCTAATTCCATACGGTGTCCCAGTTATGAGTGACCTCCCGTTTTACAGTTTGAGAATGCAGTTACGAACGTAAGTGGAATGTTTAGACATGGAACTCGGATGAAATCTCCGCAGGGAATTTTCAATTGAAAAATACGTATAATAGATAATACTCTGTACATAGGCATAAGAATATGAACGACAGGTTCCGATGGACGTTCATAAGAATCCATGGACATATTTCAGTCCCGATAGACATCTGCGTGTCTAGTGGAGTGGTCAATGGCCTTTGGGAATTTAAATGAAATGGAACTCGTTTGCATTAATCGTCATTGCAAAATATGTATGTCGAAAGACGAAGATCGATTATACTAGGTCAAATGAAGCGAATCCTTTTCTCTAGCAGCCTCACAGCTATATAGAGGCCATCGGCCGAGAACCTGCAGTTAACTCGTAATGGTTCTCTCTCTCTCTCTCTCTCGCTCTGTTATGTTCTTCTCTCTTTCCCACTTTCTAGTCAATGTACCATATAAGAATCGAGACTCCTGGTCCCGACATTCGTGACGATTGCACGCAGACAGACTGATTCGCTTCGGCCGTCGACTCGGACTCTCCATCTTCGATGATAGAGAGAATCGGTGAAGAGAAGACAGATTTTAATGTAGAAAACAAGAGGTAGAAATAAGCCCATCCGAAGAGAGGTCCCATTGAGACCGCTCGATTAGATTCTCCTTTCCAGACCGACGGTCGGTGCTCGTTAAGAAGGTCGCGAGAAAACCGGAAAATTCCTACCCACTCTGATGGTTTCAATTTAGCAAGCTAAAAAATATATCGGCCGAATCGAGCAAACGGGCGGAAAAGAGTTTTTTTTTTTGGAATTCAGCCAAGTTATTATTATTGTTGCGAATAATAACAAATTAATCATCCACAATTATGCAAACAATTCCTTTCATTGTTGTTCGATGGTGACTAATTGTAAATGCAAATTTCCTTCCATTAATATAAAATATTTCTACGAACGACAAAAGTTGAATTTATCATCCAGCATCGCGAACTTTCACTTTTATGCGTGCTATATAAAAGCACCAAGAAACAAGAACGCGATAAAAAATTAGGAGAGAATAATTCCATGGAAATAGTCAATTGGGTGTTACGCGTGCGAACGGATTCACGAGCAGAACCTCCGCACTGTGCCGGTAGTACTCGCCGAATGTAATTCAAGATTACACACGCACGATCGTAATCGGTTTAACCGTATAACCAACACTATAACTTATCTAATATTATATCGCGGTATACGTTCAATTGTATATCTTGCATTGCAAGGAAGGAAAAATCGTTGAACACGAATGGTAAACTTAGAAGTGTGCACTTTGTAACGAATAAAATGTAAGTGCGATCGAGTATTCGTTGACCATTATTCAATTGATTGAATTAAAACTTGACAGATGTTATCCTAACCTAACCTATAACCAATGAATGAAATTAAATATTTTCCATGCCATTCTATAGCATTGCTACTAATGAAGACGTTGTCGGTTAGTACAGTGTGACTGCATCAAACAGTTGACAATGGACTTCCACCAGAACCATCCAGATGATGACAATAAAAGTGTTGCGTGCATATATTAAATTGTAGGTAGGTACAAGCGTGTCCAAGAATTTAGATTCATTCCAAGAGTGAAATCGAGTTAAGCTCGTTTCGAGGAAAAAGTAAATGAAAGAAGAAATGACGGAACGAAGATCGACAAAGGAACGATGTAGCTCCTGGTAAAATCAAAGCATTGAGTTGGAACTGAATTTGGTGGAGCAGCGGTAGATAGCAGATTGAGCTCAAATATTGCGTAATTCTGCGATGGCAAACTGTGAATCTCGATTCTCGCTCCGCATCGCAATTGACCTATCGGTAAACAAAGCGACGCTTCCACATATCCAATTTGCCACTCGACTATTCATGCATCAAGTATATTCCCTGCTTCTATTGTTTCCGATGTATTTTTATTAACTTACAACGGAGATTTTCGAATTTTGGGATGTTGGAAATAGTTGCCGATTATCCGTTGGGCGGTAAAAAAGGGAAACACAACCGAAGACATATAGATACATGGAATGAAGTCGTAACTTTCGCATTTGAAATGCCGACTATGCGGACGCGAATTTCCTGGTGACCGCGTGAGGCATTTTCCAACCGAGGCTCCAACCAGTCGTCAGATAGAAAGAAGAAGATAACAACGTCGCAAACTTTGCGCGATTGTATTGTTCTTCGTATATATATATATATATATATATATAAGTTTGGAAAATTTCGATCGCGTTAAAAGCCATCGACATTGGAAAGATCGTAGCAATGCGCGCGCATCGAACGTTAGAAAGTCGTCAGTGCTTTCGCCCGACTGCGAGATCGGCGTACACACTGCGTCTGTTTATTGCGACAGCGTAAAATCTGTAAATTGGTCATGTTTCGACAAGTCACTGAGCGTGCAATTCCGTCCAATCTTGAACGAATTATTTCCCATTAATCGTCAATTTCACATGACTCACGTCCACGGTCTCTTGCTACATACATTGAATTGTTTTACTTCCTGCTTCTGCCAACCGCAGCGACGGCGACATTGGCAGAACCTGGGTTGGTTTGCAGCATCGATGCACGCATTAAGAAGAGTTATCTACGTTGCGTACCAGTATTCTGTTCGGTTTACAGGAAATAAAAGCGATTCGTGTATTTTCCGCTCGTTAGAGGAGCAAGTATTAAATTCTTTTAATCGTCTTTCATTACCTCGAGTGGCAGCATTATCGCGTCGAAAATAGCAAACAGAAGTGCGCGATGAACGCAGCACCTATGTGTACAGAATGCGGACCAATAGTACTGGCGTGAAAAAAAAAGAATAAGGGTCGAGTGAAGAACATCGAGTTCGAGCATCAATCGAGTTCGTCGCAAGTATATATAGGAGTCAACCTTGCGGAAGGCAATATCGGCGAGAGTGTACTCGTTTTCCTGTTTTCTCCGTTGCCCCGAGCTCTTAAGAACTCTCTCCGGAGCGACTCGAGAGACCAATGATTCGAATCAGTTGCCGGGTCATCTAGTCAATATGAGGCCAACGTCATTGAGGCCGAAGATCGCTTTTTTTTGTACAACCTCCTAAATCCTGATTATCATCGGTTCGAGGAACGGATGCTCATCTCATTCTTATTTTCACATGGGTATTCCAATGACTTTTATTAATATCCTCAAATTTTATCGCAGTATTTAACATTCTTATTTTAATTATTTATTCATTACTTGACACTCGTCGCTGGTTTTCGTTGACAAAATTTAAAACGAAAGCGACGACGCATTAAAGAAAGTAACGTCGGAAGCTATTGTCGAGTAAATTATGAATGTCAAGGCGCGGAATAAATTCACATAATTTAGTGGGTGTGGGATTTTATGTGCAGGCAACGCGCGCACTACAAAGCATGGAAGAGAAGAGGAGAAAATGTAATAGAACGGTAACAGGAACTCGGGTGAGGAATGAAAGATGACCCGGTTGTCAATCGTGAAATCTCGTATATCGCGGCGCGATGTGCGCGAGTTTCGAGGAAGTGGATGCTGCACAGACGACGTTGAATCTTCTTCAATCAAAACCTTATTTCCCCGGAGAGGAGTGTGCCGTCACGCTGCCCATGTAAATAGATAGGGACTACAATGAATTGAAATATATAGCCGCATGGCGGTAGGCAATTTAGCGCATCAGTACTCGACGTGTAATAATATAGGAATATTAATGCACTAGTAGAGTACAATGTAGTGCTTTTTCCATCGTAGGTATCGTCTATTACGATTCACCTTGCATTTCAAATCTGTTCCGCTGGGGGGTGTCCGCATTCATCACGAAAATCGTTTGAATTATTAATCTAATATTATGGCTTATTGTAACGTTTGAAAGTAGATCTCGTCAATCAAACAGTTTCGAACAATGTCAGCATCGACTTTAAGTTTTGCAATTGAACTAATTATTTTTTGTTTTGTTTGGTTTTTTCGATAAAACGCTTGGGCATGTGACAAAACGCTGTTGTCGCAGGTTGCCTCGTAAAATGCAATGGTCACTAGATAAGGTCTGGCAATTCTATTAAAGAGAACTCTTAAGGCTGTCGCAAGAGATCAACGACGTCGAAGGTCACCCGAGCGAAAGGGAAGAAAGTAAGGATGTGTATAGTATACGAAGCAAAGAGAGAGGAAATAAAGTGTTTCGCGCATTCACGGTGCTCGGTGCGCTTCGGGAATTTTTTCGCTCGATAATTTCGGCTTTTTATTTGGTCGTTAAAGTCTCTCAATCCGGAGGAGTTGATTTATTTATCGGTTTTAGGAGTCGTTGCACTTTTGTTCTGTCGAAATAATAAAATAAGACTTAAGATAGAAAAGCAAGCAATAAAAATCAAGAATAAGATGGCGCTGGTTTCATTGCACTAACTATTATGTAATTTAATTTTTAAGCGAAAAAATTTGTATTTTTCCGACTGAACATAGTAAAAATCAAGTTCACAATTTAATTTCTTCACATTGCAGCTTCACACGCGGCATCATTAGTGCACGCGAGTTTGTTCAGGAAGCTGCGTGAATATTTATAGGTTTTTGGGTGCGGCAGCTGCGATCCTCACCCTCTAGCTTCTACGCGCTTCTTCCCTGAAACTATCTCGTCGCTCATCCCGCATTATTTATTTCTTCTCTTTTGAAAATGAAATGATTTAAAATAAAATGGACTGTATTATTGCAAATGCATGTCTTACAATGTTTGAGGCGTGCTTTGACGCCAATTCAGTATCTATATATACGATGACGTTACTTTTCTGTGCCATTGTTCTGCAATACAGTGAAGATCTAAAAAAGCAACCTTTGTCTCCATTGTTGCATTTCAAATCAGTGCTATTATAATGTATGAATATATTTACATATGCCATAAATGTATATGTATATGTTACGCGTTTAAGAATTTGGACAAATATCCTTCATCGATAAGACTATGTGTGAAACTAAAAAAATGTAAACACTACACCCATGGAATGTACTACGGAATAAATTATATAAATATTTGGTACAACTTGTACGATTTACTCTGATGTCATCATTATACGCGATGAGGAGGATATTGTAGATATCGTAAAATTCATTTTCACATTTCCGCGAAGAAGCTGGCTTTCTTTAAAACAGCAGAGCAGCCCTCGCTTTGATTTTCCGTTCGATCACGCATCCGCGACCTTTCATTTCTGCGCCAGCCGAAACGATCGGAATCGATGATTGATATTGCTGCTGAAGAGCCGTCTTGGAGAAATATTGAATTCGTTTTCTAGACTGACGATTTCGCGAGTCGTTCGATATTTTTCGCGTGGATATTGAATTTCAGTGGGAAAATATCGCAGCGATCTGCGGGGAATCTCTAGGCAACAGCGGCGGTGATGTTGGTAATGCTGCCTGTCGAGCGGACATCGAGAAACTGATTATCGTCAATTGGAAATTGACTCGGTAATTACTGAAATTGCCGGCCCCTTTTTGATATTAATTTTCATAAATACCCAAAGGCATCGCGAAGTAATTTTACTACTGTGAGGAGAAATTTCATCAATGAATCCATAACGACGATCAGGGCGTTTTTTTTTCTATTTTACTTTGATATTAAATTCCATGCATTATATATATATATATATACCTAATGAAACACGAAACATACATGTATACAAAAATTGGCTTTTAATGCCGAAGCAATAACAGATCTCAGTAGGAAATTGAATCATTTGATGGTAAATTGTAACGTTTAATGCTTCGAGCCAGTATCTGCATTTATCATTTTTCGATTAGCCTTCGACCAAACACAATAATTGCACTATATACATATATATACGGAAGTAAACAAAAGGTCATATAGTTATAGTATATATATATATATATAACTATATGATATTGTACGCATATGAGAAAAATTGCACGTACCCGGGCGTGATTGGAACGGAATTTCTCCCTTTTTCAATTTCGAACGCTATAACGGTTAGTTGATTAATTTATAATGCGCGCAGTTAATCTCTTGCCCGGTAGAACACAATTAAACACGCTAATTCCCCGTACACGCGTCGCCGACTCGTATAGTTTAACCACTGCACGGACCGGTGGCACAGGTGGCTGTTTATTAAAATTTTCAATTTCTGCGAGAGTTGCCGGCATCTGTACGATCGCTTTTCTAGCGATGATATACACGAGAGCTCGTATAGGAGTGGTAGGAGGAGGACTAAGTGGATCCCAACATCCATTTACTTAAACGCGTTATATAACACAACGCTCCTAAACTACATTTCCTCGCACCTAATTGGCCGTTTTCATTCGCGCGCATCTCTGATGTACGCATACACTCTACTGATGTTCATCCGAGTTCAGACGCGACGCGGCGTGTCCCGTAGTGATAAGGAGATAGTGCAGTCTTTAGAGAGTAGGTGCGGTTCCTCGGCTCAACGTGAATACATAATATACGCATACACATACGTACTGCACAAACGCTCGTGAGTTTCACCTTCCTATATATATACATATATATATGACTGTGAATCCAAATATTATTATTATCCATTTGCATCCCATCATTATGCGAACCTGTTCATAAATATGGTAGGCTGAGAATAATGCTTTTAAATAACTAGTAAGGGTATGTCTGAACACTTGTGATTTGACTGATCAAGATTCTGAACAAAATGTTCCACGGCCATCACATATATACATTTTCTAATTCTAAAAGGTTTACCATGAAAATTCATTGCCGGACAATACACCAAATCTCTTTTACCATTAGTACAATCTAGAAATATATGTTGGGTTTAGAATTTATAGACTACTATATAATCTATAAAACTTAAAATAAATGTTAAAATAATTAGGAGAAAATCAGAAGTTAATCTAAACATGAATTTGACCAATATATATCACGCAAATGATTAGTCACGTAATAGCCGTAGTAAAAAATGAGACCAGTTTATAACCATATTTTCTGGACTCCATTATTGCCGTTAGCGTATATAGGCCCGGGAAAATAGACAGAAACTGGCGTCATTTTCTACTATAGAGGGACCTCAATTTTCTAATAGCCATTTCCTAGAAATGCTTCACTTTCTATCAGTTTATATTTTTATATTGTCTGTTGCCACGTATATCCAAATATTAGAGTCGGAGGTTTACTTCATTTTATATTGCTTTGATTTTTGTCCATCACTTTCTTCTTTACGATCTTCAGGGGCCACGCAACTTCTAAGATCAGACATATATATATGTATATATAAATGTTATAATCGTAATCTTTATTGGACGGGAAATTTCCAGTAAAAATCGACCATGTAATTCGTATATAAATCGAATGTATAACTTAGGATTAGTCTCTGGCCAAATAGGTCGTTCTTAACGAGACCACTCTCGTCGAATAGTAATGTCCGAATTTATTATATAAACCAACCAGAAATTTTCGGTACATTTATGTCGACGAAACATATAACAAAGATAAAAAAAAGATAATGAAAAATAATCACTGATCTCGCGCATCATATTCTTACGAAACAAAGGACCAAAGGGTTACGTATATAATGCCTCGGCCACCGGCTAGATAGTGATTTTAATCGGTATAAAATAAGCTAATATTAATTTTAATCTTATTAAAATCGATTACGTTTCACGAAGGATGAATGAACTTTAAGCCCGAGGCAAGCTGGAAGAACACTAAATATTCTTCTATAGTATCGCTCTTGATAAATTCCTCGTATCATTTTCAATTTTTTTTTTTTTTTTAACGAGTCTTTCTTTCAAGAGGTGTCTGATAGAATTTCTATTTCCATTTAACGCTTTTTCTCCTCAGACACACTTAATTCGTGTTTATTATACATAAATTACAAAATTGGTTCTTGACATTTTTTGTAAAAAAAAAAACGACAAATTTAAAGATGTGCTAAATAACTTTTCTAACTAACTTTTCAAGGGTTCCTTTACAAAATGATGGTGAGATTGTTTCGAGAGCTTCGAAACGTTGAGAAGTAGTGAACAACATCACGAAATTTTAAGAAAAAAGTCGCCAAATTTTAAATAAGAAGATCAAACTTATTCGCCATCACTTTTTCAACTGTCCATGTCGAGCTGCATAGGTCTCTTCTTCGCCTCATCATCAAGTTCTGGTATGAAGATTCCGTATATAACTTTCATGCATGCATCTCTCCTTGGATGAGTATGTAAAATTACACGTGACATTGAAAGTCTGATGCAAAAAGCATAGAGACGTAGAAAGAATTGGCAATTGTATTGCCTCTATACGCAGCGGCAGTAAACTGTAAGGTTAGGAAAGACATGAATCATCGACTGAAACTATTATCGCAGTCTTAATTTACTGTGGATCACGTCGAGAATAAAGAGCCACGTTTCGCACCATGGGGTAAGACGAAAAAAGAGAGATGGCTAAGATGACCGAAGTATAATCTTGAAGAAAGTCATCATTAGCTCGAATGTGTTACGCCGACGGACGGCGACGTATGCGCGAAGAGAAATTCAATTCCGTTGTCCAATGTGGGAAATAGCGACATTATATTTTCTAGCCACTAAAACAGCAATCGTCTTCGCGGCTATTCCAGCTTTGTAGATAAAACTTTCAGTAAAACTCGTTTATGTGGTACACTCGACATTTCACATGCAGTACACGGTTTTTGCCTGCCTTTCTATGCATTTTTTTTCGATGCGAATACAGAATAATCATCTGCACCTTGTACTTATAGTATTTTATGACACCGGTGGAATTGAAAAACAAAAAACGTTCTTTTACTTTTAATGGTAAAACTAAATAAAGCCAATAATGATAAGTCTATAAAGGTAAACAATTTCATAAAAGAATAGTAAATCGCATAACTATAATTGAAAACATCTTTTTCTGCGCCGAGTGGTCAACTCTCGGGTTTTGTGAATCGCATGCGTGCAGCGAAATAGTCGTATATAATAGATCCCGTGATCACCCGTAATTACTGCAGACTACATTTGCAATTGACGAAGATCTCTAACGCTGCAATGCTGTCAAATGCGGGTATTACAGCAATCACAGAAATTGGTTTCTACGCTCGTGTAACCAAGAACACATGATAGTGCCACATTAGTTGCGACTGAAGAAATTCGTTGAGAGTCTTTGAATTAATAATACTTATCACGAGACGTGATTGATCATTTTAACGATGAATCTCAAGCAATTGTAATTTTAATGAAAAGCTTAATAATGACGAACCCGTGTATAGAGCTACAAGAAAAGAGCACTGCGTTTTACAGACAGTAGTATATGTTTCACTGTTCATTTGGTTTTGTTGTGCTTCATAAACTCGTTTTTTTATGATCCTTGTCAGGAGCTATTTTGCAGGCATTAAAAGAGCATTCTTTTAAGGGGGGTTTCGTCCAGGCATCAACACCACGTTAAACGTCGGTCTTTTGCCCATAGACCAGGCAATAATAAGGCCATAAGTCTTCAGACGAGTGGTCCGGTTATAAAAAGCAGAGGGGAGGTTGGATATTGTCGAGAGCTGGTTAACGCGCCGGGGACGATAGCCCAAGGGTCACTCTTGCAGGGGTGTCGCGACATGCGCGCCACTACGCCATGTACCCCGCCTATATATTCGAACGTAAACGTAGTCGGACAACGGGCATGTATATACAAGCCGTATAGCGGTACATATTCCACGGCGTTATCAGGGGAGGAGGATAAGCGCGACAACATCACCGCGCTATAATGCTGGACGTGCACGCAACAGAGGAGGAGGGGGGGAGTCAGAGGGACGAATATTAATTGGGTACCGATCCGTACACCTTTAGTCGTTAAAGGATAAACGCGACGAAACACACGCTGCCGGTAAAAGCAAAGGATTAACGCCGTAGATTACGCACGACTTGGTCCCTACTCACGCACACTTCTCCAACCGACCACCCGCCCACGCGTTCACCGTATCTACCCTTCGCGCTTTAATTCCCCGACGCTCGCGGAAAATAATACCGGCCTTTTTTTAAACCGAATGTTAATTTTTAAAATGTAAATTCGGCACATAACTCCTTATTAAAATGCTAAAGACTTTACGTTCCACGGGAAGGCAGGTGGTTATATAACGAAAGTTTTATTTTCGAGAAGAAAAGTTCATCGTTAAGTTGTTAAAGCGAAAAGGGTCTCTGTTCTTTATCAAGCGACGAGCGATTACTTATCACGTTAATCGACATAACTTGACGCGAATTACCGAAAGTACAATCGTACAATTATGTTATCCACATTCGCAAATTCGCCATCGTTTAATTTACTACATACTTATTTCTTCGTTATCGCCACGAGGAATCAGCGGTCATTCGAATAATCAGGCGCGATGCGTTACGTGCGTGCGCGAAGAGCGGCTAGACATTTGCGGAGCAATTAATAACGTTAGATACTTCGACAGGGTCCCGTGACACGCGGTAATTTTCCGAAGAGACACCTAATTATCGGGAAATTCTGCGGGCAGCGCAGTGCAACGCTACGTGCAGGCGCCACGTCGAGCCTTACCGGTAGCTATTATATCCGCTATCGGTGTAATATATCGCCGGCTACGATCTACCCCCTAAATCTGTCCCTCTGCCTCCGACCGCATCCAACCATCCACTATACAGCGCCTAGAAGCAGTTGGGGGGTGCCTGCAAGCGCAAACACTTTCCGCAGATTCAACGTTATTCAACAGCTCAGGGAAATCTCGTCGTTTAGGATTATCAATGTCTCGAGATTCGATCGACGCAATATCATCCTCCTCCCTCCATGGATCGAGGAATTTAAACGTGGCGATGAATGTCGTGATGTTTGTACTTTTCCGCTAAATGAAATCCGACGACTTCGTCCAAGTCTCATCCACGATCTTTCAATTGCAATCTTTTTAAAATAATTATTTACAAATCCCCATTACCGTGTGGAAATCTGTTTTCGAGAATAAACGAATCGTTTGGAATTACATTATTGGGAAATGATTTGCCGAACACAGGAATAAAGCGCGGGTATACGGATTAACGATGATCGCCGCGGAGTGCGGTTAGGATGGCAGACCCTGACCGAGTCTGACGGTAACGGGGCATTTCGAAACAGGGATGCTAAGAGAATCGGCTACTATTGGCAAAACCGCACTAGATCATAAGCACACAACGACAGACCCGAAACCCCGATTTCCTTAGGGACCGTTCAACTGGAAACGAAAGCTCAAACAATCGAAAACAGATTTGAATTTAGGTCCACGAGGAGAATTATTACGGTCATGGGTGCAAGCAGGTATATAATATAGGTATATGTTTTAATGCATCGCTCTCTTGAAGAATAAAGCGTAATCTATAGACATTTTTTATCGATACACCTTTCGAAACTAGTTCTTTCTAGTTCTTCAAAATGGTGATTTTATCGCTAGCCATCTTTCCTTTAAAGTAATGCAATAGAGGAGATAAACTCGCGATATCTTCAGTTTTCCCTAAGGATGGGTGGAACTTGACTATGTATTTTTCGACATGCTCGGCGAAGAATTATACCTCGACCGCGATTTCTCGCAGCCTTCGATATAGTGACACTGAATGAATATCGCAAAGTTGAATTGAGCAAAAAATCGTCGAGACATTATATGGACAATGCGAGAGTGCAAACATATGTAGGCGACATGATCATTTATGGAAACGAGTCGAGCGGTGAAGAAGTGCAATTTACCTTGTAGATGTTGTCGACGAGCCTGGTGAGTTCCTCGGTCTCCATGTTGGTCGCTGGAGATTCGACTCCCTCGGTAACTGCGAGAAGAGACACGTGTGCCGGCGATTTCACGAGATGTTCATATTTTTTCCCTCTTTCTCCCCCTCTCCAGAGAACGCGCGGGACTTCGCTCCACTTTCCCGCTACTCCACGGCCGCGTACCTTCGACTGCCCAGTTTGCCCTCTTTTTTCCTCTTGCCTGCTGCCTTATCGCCTCCGGAAGTTCAACTCTGCAACACCACTGAAAAAAAAAATATGTTATTTTATTACGGGTTGTTTCTTTTTTTCGAGTAAACTGTGAATAAAGGGTGAAATTTAGTAAGAACGTTGGTTTGACTTAATAAACCCACGTTTCACTGCTTCGTCAATCAAAACAAACAAAAAAAGAACAATGCGAGATAAAATGTTCGCGAAAAGTAATTGGTGAATTTTTACGAGTTTAATGATCATCATTCTGACAATGTCGTAAATGAAATATTTTCAGAATGTTACATTCGGGACATGTCGTTTGAGACATTTCCAGAATACTCTTGAAATATTTCAATTGCAATATTTCAAATACGTGACACGTTTATGATATGACATTCTGGAGACTTAATTTCAAGAGTTGTTTAATTTTTCTGAAATATCGAATTTCATACACTCAATTCCATCAAACGCGAAATTTAACTTGATTTTAAGTGCAAAAAAAAAAAGAAAGAAAGAAAGAAAAATAAATTTCCACAATTTATTTGCGCAGGTGTCTTTCGGTCGCTTTATCTATATAATATCATTCCCATTCTTCGCGGCCGTTGGCACCGCTCGCAAGAAAAAGAGAAACAGAGAAAGGGAAAGAGAAAGATCGTTTGGCGAACCGCGAGAGCAGTCACGTTTTCCGCGAGGTACTTTCATTTCGCAAGGACACCCAGTGTACGGTATTATACCCGCACCGCTGCCGCGAGTCTTCAGGAATGACGGGAGGGAAAAAAGGCGCATAACTCCGCGCCTACCGCACATAATGTGATTATAGCATCGCATCGCCTGGATACATTGAGGTAACAGAGTATATGCGTATAGGCTAGCTACAGGCGCCTTTCGAAATTCGAAAGATTCCTGATGTCGTCGTGAAAAAAGTTTAGGTTAATCCATACTTTTATTATACTATACAACCGATACTTTTGCGCCTATCGGGCGATTATGCGACATGATCGAATGCGTCGTTATTATATGAAAATATAAATATAAACGGAAGCTTACGGGAAGCAATATATATAGGTCATTGACCCAGTTAAGAGTTGATCGAAACTCGACTGTTGGCGAATCGAATGGTCGATCGGTGATAAAACCTAACGTTCTCTATCCATCTCTCTCTCTCTCTATCGTATAGGAGCACTCACTCTCGCATACATGTGAATACTCGTTTGCACCTAATCATTGTGTATATATCCTGAACGAGGTACGGCCTGAAAGCGATTCAAGAACCGAGACGCGTGCTATAAGATGCAGAAATCGTGCATGAAAGCTGGTTCGCTGCGAGAGCGGCAAGGTTCACTATAAGAAACTGCAGAAACGGATGAATGAACCTTACATGTGTCCATTACTATATACTGCACGTATATATAAGAACCGATATACTCCGTTCGGATAAAAGGATGCGCTAAACACCGCTACACTTATCCAACATAAATCGGTCGCCCGAGGAGTTTCGACGTTCTAATCGTCTCGACCTAAAATTTGTCGAGTAAACAATTACTTTGTTATTTTAGCAATAACTTTCATTAGAATCATTCTGGTTATTGTTTATTCAAATGCGTGTCATCCTTATTACACTTTCTCGACGCTCATTGACGGAGAAGGAACTTGTACTTATAACGTCAACATGAATGATTGAATTGAATTCAAAGGAGAAAGCTGTTTTTATGCAGTCAATCAAGTATCGAGTGTAATTGTAGCTTTAAAATGTTATTTTTTCATTCCTTTCAGTTTTATTTGAAACTCGACATGTAGGAATTAAAAGTGCGCTTTTCTGGTCGATAATCGGTACAAAATCAAATGTAGTTATTGCGTTGCTATAAAAAAAATTGGTTGGCAGCTCGCAATAAAAAGTTTTTCGTTCCATAAATTTTCTAATCGAAATTTATATATCGTTAATTGTGAAAGTTATTGTCGACGAAATTTATATGATTTTCAATGAAGAAAGATTTGAAATGATACATACAAAAACCGTCAGAGTGAATAAAAGTATAAATTGGAAAGGATGCAATATACAAATAAAACCGAACCTTTACTATATAATATCTTTAGAGGCCATAAAAAATTGAAAATGCATTTTCGGTAATTTCGTAGTCTAATTTATTTCAATCTTTTTTGACAGTATATAATAATTAAATTTACTAAAACAGACGGTACAATCATAGAGTGTTTGAAATTTTAAAAAATGTATAAAAGAAAATGATCTATATTTGACAAAAACAGACAAAGGAAATATTTCGATTATTATGAACAAAAAAGATTCCATAACAAAAGTGGTAGTTACTAAAAAACAATGGTATTCTAACGAATATTTATTTGACCAAATACTTCACAACATTTGATATGAAATAACGGAAATATTTCCAAACTCTATGCGTTGCCTAAGATTCATAAAAATGTTTAATGTTAACAGACAATAAAGTTCCTTATATGTATTGAATTATACAGAAACAAAAACATTCACGTACATACTTGGCAATAATATTCGGAAATAAACGAATTTATGGTTTAATATACCCGGGAAAAAATGGATTAGATATAATTATATCTGGATCAGATATATTTATATCTGAATCATGTATGATTATATCTGAATCATATGACCGGATATAAGTATATATGTATATATATGGTCATATATCGTTATATCTCAATTATATATGATCATATCTGGAACATATATGAGCCAGATATAATCATATCTGGAACATATATGAGCCAGATATAATCATATATGATCCAGATATAACCATATATGATTCAGATATAATTATATCTGAATCCATTTTTTCCCGGGTAGAAGCTCCTAAATTAAGAGTAATTATAAATATGTACCGATTATAATATTTTATTTTTGCCATTTATTGAAGCACAAAACCTTGCGACTGATGAATAATTGTTTCTCAAAATGTCGTCTCGGTAAGTTACAGGTTTGAGCAGCTCATATATTCACTTCCGCTAAAAAAAAAAGCAACAATTTCAATGAAATTTCTCGAGAACGTAATGGCGAATGCCGTTGGGAAAATAAGCGAAAAGTCATCCATTACGGCGTTTTACGTTGTGCGTATACTACTACGTGTATATACGGGGATATTGACGTTATTTCTCCGAGTAACGACATAATACGCAGGGTTCAGCGTCCTTGGTCATCTCATAAAACTTATTTTCTCGTCATCAAAAGCGAACAGTTTCTACGTAATGGCGCGACTCGTCGGCTCATTTCTCTCAAACCCCCTATCCGCCCCCCCCCCTTTTATACGATTTTCCTCTTTTCCCATTCGTCTTTTCACGGCAAATTCATTTCGCTGCTCGAGCGTTATCATCCCACATCTCGTATAAAGTGTACATCTTCAAAAGGAAGAAAGCTGGAGACTGAGACTATTGAATAAAGAGTACGAAATAAAGAGGAGCAGGGGGATCGACAGCCATAAAGGAAGCCATTGCGAGGAATGTAAGAAAAGAAAACGTTGCCGAGCGAGTGGTGCGCGGGGAACATTAACGAATCGGAGCGATAAACGTAAGAGACAGACAGAAGCGTATATGGGAGGAAGCCGTAGTAGGGAGAAGGATCGAGAGGCAGGAGCGAAGAACATTGACAATGGAAAGGGAGTCAAAAAAATATAGGAATGCAAAGGTAATAATGACGACTAATGGGGGGCGAACGAGAGAGAAATGAAGAAGAAGAAGAAGAGGAGGACAATGTAAAAAGACATCGTAAAGATAGGAAGTATAGGAAAATGAAGGAAAAAGACGGGAATATACCCTGTAGGAAGTGGAGCACCTTCATGGAATGGGAGGATGTAAAAGAGCAAGTAACGATGCCGAGGACGTAGACGTCGTAGACGAAGAGTGCCGTGCGTATATATGTATATATATATGTGTGTATGCATTTACCAGGGAGGGAAACGGTCACGACTCGCCCAACTCGGTACGACTCGCGCGAGCCGTGAACCCGCCTTAACGGTTAAGCGTGCTCTACAAGATTTTTGCATTACTTCTCTTTATCTCGGACACCTTCGGATAAAGTGCACGAAAACGAGTGAAGGTGGAGCCGAACAACGCGTGCATGCTTACCCCTATTATATATATGTATATATACATATGGGGTGCGTGATTTCTCGCGCGTTAACAAAGTAGCCGTCAAAAGTTAAAAAAAAAAAAACATTTTTACGAAAGACTCATATATATGCTTCCTTCGGTGGGTAAAGTATGAAGGGAAATGAGAGATGTATACCTTTGATAATATACTGGCGCCTTGTGGCGTTTGGGAATTGCGATAACTGGCATGGGAAAAATTTAACAATGTCAAATGCACGCAGTTCACGCGTGATTGCGAGACTTAATGTAATATTCGCTGACTTCCGTGTATGAAAGGTCAAGTTTGTGGAAAAAGTTTCAAGCCTTATTCGATTATTGTAGAAATCAGACGTATGAGGTAGTAGAGTTAGACAAATCACTCAAAAGTACTTATATAGTTGGACGAGTGGCGTCACCCGTTCAGTATACAAATGGTTAAATTGTTTCGGTTCACGTTTGAGATAAAAATCGTGTCTGGCTCGTAGACACCGATTGGTGATCTCTTTTGTCGAAGCGGTGTAACGTATAGGATACATATGTTGTACCTACATCAATATAACTTCCAAGGGGGCAAAAGAACGCGACTGATGGCAACACACACGTATGCACTTATATATAATTGCCGTAATTTATTTCATAAAAAGTATTTTCTTAATCTCCGGTAGTAAATATGCGTCTGTCCTTTATGATTAACGCAACTATTCGAACGGTAAGTTCAATCAGCCCGTAACGGCGATCTTACGGAATGATAATACCGAAACGGGACGGTGATGTGTATTATCATCATCGCCTAAAAAGAATCTAGAAAATAGAAAGAAGACTCGAAGCGCAAAGAGTAAAAAATACCAGGGAGTAATAGAAACCGAGAAAAGTGGTATATATAAGAAAAGGAGCGAGTGCAGGGCAGAGCAGTGAGCGAGTATCGGGATGTTGAACGGCATTTAAATGAGCCCGATGGCCTGCACTGAGGAATGTCGTCCTGTTTCTTGGCTCTTTCTCTATATCTTTCTCTCTCTCTCTCTCTCTCTCTCTGTTTCTGATAACGGTACAACTGAACAATTCCGATGCATTCTGCAGCAGCCAACAGGGCAGGCGAGGCCACCCCGAGTGCAGCATCGCCCGCAGAGTGCGCGTGCGGAGAGAGAGAGAGAGAGAGAGAGAGAGAGAGAGAGAGAGAGAGTACATCACGCACCCGTGTGTCCCATCTCTGGATCCTATGGATCCTCTGGATCGCTTCGCTGCCGCCGCCACTATAGGTCACACAGGTGACGGGCGTGTTTGCTTTGCTATGCTTTGTGTATAGGCGTAGTTCGAACTGCCGAGCCGAATACCGGCACGTTTTTTTGCTCGTTTCCGAGTGTCGACTCTCGGAAACATCGAGTCACGCATCTGGAACAACCGAAAAACAACTCGGGTCAAGTGTCGCGTATAGACCTCGACAGATTTCAATTACGAAACCTTTAAGAGAATTAATTTCTTCCAACTTTTTGATCATTTTTATCGTGTTTTCTACTGTCAAGATGTAAATTATGATTGCCTCTAGAGAAATAAATAAATAAAAAAAAACTATACGTTAATTGTATAAATTTAATCGTACGTTTTACAAAGATGCACTAATTGCTCGATGAATCAAATTAATATGGATAACGAAAGGTATTAGTTGAACAAAAAAAAAAATACGAGTATATACAGACAATACATGAGCTTTGTTTTGTAACAAAAAATTAGGTAAATTTTTTTGCGCGTTTACTTGCAATCAGGCGAATCGCGTGATTGACCGCATTGGCGTTTCGCAGTAAAACGAGGTTAAACGGATGTAAATTACAAATTTTCGCTGCGTTTGCGGGAGTTTTTCGTGATGGCTTCTCATGCTTTTTTTTTATGAAATACGAACGTTGATTTATAAATACTATTATCGTTATCACTGTAGGTCCAATTAAGTATGGATTTTTCAAAATGTCAAGAATTTGAAAAGTACAGGATTCTGGGATTTTTTATGACCATTTGTACTTAATTTTTTTGTACGAAAATTCAATTTTTCTCCCGTAAATTAAGCAAAAAAAGAAGACATTTTTTTTCGTATTATATATATATATATCTAAAATATTAGGTGCATGGCCGAAAAATCTATATTCATGTAAAATGTAAAATAACTGTTAATCTCTAAAATCCGCTTTGTTTATAGTCATGCCTCCTCCAATACACGTGTATGAAAACAAACAAACAAGTTAACGCGAACTTGGCCTGTATTATGATTTTTCATTTTTGAATACTTTGAAAACAGTTTATTTACGCATCGAGTAATAAGTTTCTAGTTTTGAATAATCTACCAGTTTCACCTACATAAACACCTGTACAATTATTACAAATGATTTGATAAATTACATCTTTTTGTTGGAGGATTTTTAATTTGTCTTTATACGATTTTAATCCTCCTATACATTGGTGTTACGGGGTTTAAATACTATTCTCACATTTTGTTCCCTAAAATTGTTTCTCACATTTTCAGAAATTTTCTTAATATGTGGTATATGCTAATTGTTTTCTTATAATCTGTATATTGTTAGTTTTTAAATTTAGTGTGCTTAGTATGTTTTACGTACTCTTTTTCTGAAGCATTCATTAATGATATCATCAGGGTATAACTATTTTCTTTTAATATTTTTTTAATTAGTTTTAAAATTTTTCTTGCTAAATTATATATGTGATAATTTTATAGCTGTATCAATTAATCTATAAGCTGTACCTATATTTTATTGTGTAAGGATCCTATCCGGGAAAAAATGGATTCAGATATAATTATATCTGAATCATATATGGTTATATCTGGATCATATATGTTCCAGATATGATCATATATAATTGAGATATA
>JAPYZR010000919.1:0-12246 GCA_030522945.1 Trichopria nigra
TATGATCCAGATATAATGATATATGATCCAGATATAATCATACATGATTCAGATATAATTATATCTGATCCAGATATAATTATATATAATCCATTTTTTCCCGGGATACGTAACTAGTCCGAAAGCAAAAATGCAACTGGTGACAAACTGGATACAAACGGGTAGTATAATCGAGAATCACTACTCTGTCCAGTATAATCCTCGGAGTTTAAGTTTCTTGTGACTATATACTGGTTTCGTTTCGGCAGTATATTATATCAACTGAACATAATTATAGCATATTATTTCTATGTAACATGAATTATTTAAATTGAAAGAAAGAACGTGCATGATTTCAAGAACATGTCAAATATTTTTGAAGCTCATTCTTTTAGCATTCATTTTCTGCCTGGATCCAGGCTGATTAAAACTTTTCTTCAATAATCGTCGGTTGGGAATAGAAGAAGAATGCTGAAGAAAACTTAGAGAGACTCTAAGATTCAATACATCCATATTCCGTTTGCTTCGTTATAGAGGATGCATTTATTTTAAAGTGTAAACAAAAGTTCATTGCAGTTTAAAAGATGCTAAACTAAATTAGGTCAGGAGAGTTTCTGTCAGACTTTATGTCCGTCTTATATCGTTAACCAAATGTAATTAATTGATCTTCAAAGGTCATCTGACTTTATTGATCTATTAATGACTCGTATAGTCTCTAGTTGACAAAAAACGCCGCTAAGAATCGCGACTAACGGTTATTCTGACCATTCCGGACAGTTCGAAAGTTTCCAGTTACAATTTGTATAGTGCTCGAGCCAATAATGTTTATGGTTTCCAATTAATTCCCAAAGAAATGACATACTTTTTCAAAATAGTGTCCGATCGAATGGGACCCTCAGCATCACCGGATAACTTTATTGGCTGACGACTGTAGAAGTAAATGTCTCCAGGCGGACTCTATACGTATTATATACCATAATGGAAAGATTGTTTGAAACCACAATACATAATGCGTACAAGTACAAGTTTAATATAAAAGTAGCCAGAGTTAAACGAGCGTCCCTTGTGTAAATAGGAGACAATAGGGATTTGGAAGAGGCGAAGAAAGTCCGTTGCGAGGCGCACTTAACCGAGTAACGACAAACAGAGCCGAAATATCATGAAGACGTCAACGCATGTTGGGTAAACGTAGGAAAGGACGAGCCCTCGGAGAATGAAACGGCAGAAACGGAAAAAAAAGAACAGGGCTAACAGAGAAGTTGGCAAACTCGGCATTGCAAGGAATATATAAAATTACAGAGAATTCTCGCGGTCCGTTTCTTCATTGCATTTGTTTCAATTTATACAAAACGCTTTAAACGAGTATAGAGAAGTAGGAATTCAGAGAGAGCGGTCAAAGGTAGCCGGATCCCGAGTTCCCCAGCGGCATTCCTTGTTTACGTACGCAATACCGCTCGCAAATGTAAACATGAAAGTAAACATTCTGGATATAGATCTCATCCTCGTCCTCGTCCTTGTCTACGGCCACGTCCGCGTACGCGCCTTCGTTACCCGCTATGTTTTAATGTTTTCACGATTCTTGCCTCTTGCTAAAGACTCCGCGACAATAATTATCAACGGTGAAAACAATAAAGAGGTATATTTTGTAAAACTGATATTGTTTACGAAAGGGAGACTCGCATTTTATATATAGACGCGTCATATAATAAACCGCTGTAACTCTATCACAGGATCGTTATCATTTATTTTTTTAATTTAACGATTTACCCTTTTCGAAATTAAACTTTTCCATTTCATTATTTTTTTTTATTGTCAAATGATGTTATTTATCATACTCGGTTTTTGATACGCAAAAAAAGATTGTTTATAGATTTAGCGCATTAAAGTAATACTGGGATCGCCCGGCTTTATTAGCTCACGGTGTATATGCAATATAGAAGCCAGATATCGCGAAGAAAAAAACATGGCAGAATAGAATGGCGGTATTAAACGAGAATTTATGAGAATCTGTAAACAGAAAACGTTCTGCAAAATGGTCTTGAAAAAAATTCTACAACGAATCATAATTTACGCTCGAGAAATGCACGTCAGCTCATCGTAAAATTATATGAAGATAATGATCGTATGTCATATGGAAAAATGCAGATGGAAATTGTACATTATCACCTCTACGAGAACAGATTCTATTGTTATCTTATTTGAATGAGGATTTTCTGTTTAGAGTTGTAAACGAACAACACTTTTAGTAAATGACTGACGTACGTCGCACCAAAGTCCACGACGTATATGTGAAAATAGACGCTCTTTTTACATATATGGATATAAGAAAAAAAATAATACAATTTGTATCAAGGGCGAGAAACGGGTTCATATAAATACATTTTCAGCAATGCCTTTTCGCCCGCGACATCCAGTAGTATATATACTTTTTCGCCCTATATCTTTGCCAGGAGCGCTTTTAAACGCCATAAAGATGATACTCGGGTGATAAAATTGATAAACGACCAGTAAAATCGACGAACGAGCATAATGCAAACGAATCTAAAACTAAAATAATTATAGACTATACACGCTCGCGTGCGATATATAGACTGCTTCAATTAGTCACTATAATACGTTGTGCCTGCTCTTGTAGCTTGGAAAAGAATTATTTTGTTACTGATGCCAAAAAATTAACCGATAAAGAAAAATGGTCGATATAACACGAGGAAACAGTTTTTAAAGTATACGCGTTGCGGTTACTGACCACGATGCTTTCAATTTGTATATACTGCATTTAAAATAAGACTTTAATATAGACAAGTTCAGCACGTCTTATATAGTTTACATCCTTGATTAAAAACGTAATGTTTCCGGGTGGATCGTCACCGATCGACAAATTTTTTGTAATATAACCGGTAAATTTTACAGTACTTGATGTCATTTGCCCTACGCTAGTGCAATCGATTAATTATGAATCCAATTAATCCTCGATAAAAGACAATTTTCATTTTTTTACAAAAGACAGTCGAACTCATAAATATCTACATAATACGTATATGTATAATGTATAAAAAAAGGAATAGGGAAATATTATACAAACATATGAAAATTGTATATTACCCATCAAGGGTGTAAAGTGTACTTTTACGCACGAGTTAGGTTAGGTATACTGTTTTTTGTATGTGGGTGAGTAAAGATAAAGTAATTTACGGATTCTGGGTGATGTCACGCGCGATACTTTTTTACTTACGCATGTCATCTTCCAGCGAGCATAAAAGTTGACTTTACGCATTGCAATCGGGTGTCTAAGGTCTTTACAACTTTACGCACACAATTACAAAAACTAGCTACGTTACGACAATAATAAATAATCTGCAATTCTCTCGGATAGAAAATGAAAATTCTTTCTGTCAATTTTTTATTCATCTCGACTATGTAATTGAACTGTAAATCATTATTCGTTACGTAACTAAAATTATATAAATTGTAGACTGATAATAATGATTCAGAGTGTGGCGTTAAAAATACCTATTGTCCATGTGCTTATATATTGCATGTACATACACGCACACTCACGTTAATTTTCGAATTACGTAATTATCAACTGTAATCGACTTTAATAAATTAATTGGCGTGTCTGTCAATTTACTCTATGTTAGACGCGAGAATATTTTTCGAAAACAAGTTCTAGTTTTTCGCAATAAAAACAGTTCGATTTTATGTGATAATATAGAGACAATGTTCATCGTGAAATATCTCTACTATCTCCGTTGTATCTAAAATTACCTTTTAATTTTTAATATAAAATCATAATGGCCGATATGTACCAAGTATATTAGAAAACGGTATAAGATAAAAATGAAACATAAAGTTTTATAACGAGGAATGAAATTAATCGACCGTTAACAGTTCCATTACGTTATTTATTTATTTTTGTTATATATATTCCACGGATCAGCATACATCATCTTTACAGAAAAAGTTTTACGTTCAATTAATTACATTCCTGTTAATTCTTCCGTCAATCGCCATTGGTGACCCTTTATTCGTCCATTTTTGATAATCGTCATCAATTTGACACGCGCGTGAAGAACTGAATGAAATCATCACTAAATAAATAATGCAAACAGGTTTTACTTTCATTTTCTCGGACGAAGGATGTCATTTATTGATATATAGTATATAATGCGATTTGATGAGAGTATTTTCTTATAATACCGAATATTTAAAAAAAAATTGTTAATAATACGTTTAAAGTTCCTTCGCATTAGAAATAATATTTATTGTATTATTAAAGTGTAGAGGGGGGGAGGGGGAGAGGATTAACTACTATGTTTTCTCAAAGCCTTAAATTGTCTAGTTTGTTCACGTTAAATAAATGGTATAGTTTATTAATTGGAATTCTATTTTTATAAGTGATTATGTTATGAAGTTCGTTATTTATGTTTAATTGTGAGCATTATTTTTACTTCTCCACGAGTTAATTGATCTGCAATATAACGGTGTGAACGGAATTCATAAAGAAAACGAAATAAACAGCTAAACGTGGTTATATATATAGAATAAGAAAGACTTTCATACAATCATAATGAAAATACAATATACGTTTGTAATTTTTTCCTGATGTTTTCTTAATTTATTACAAACATTATTTATATTAGAGACCTATGTATTATTAACCCGTAATGGCCACCGGGGGTCCCATCAGGTACCCTATGTATTCTTTTAAATGTATCTTTCTTTAAAAATTGGTACAGCATATTTTATTATGAAATAAATGACTTTTGTGGATTAAAAAAAAATGTGTAGTCATTTTGTACTTCGCTTACATGTTCGAATGGATATGTATGAAATTTTACGAATTTTAGCCACCTTCGATCTGCAAAATAAATGTACTTTTTGGAAAATGCATGGCAAAACTATTTTTTCTTTAAAGTGTCCTAGTATAAAAAAAATTAAATAAACACAAACTATATGCATTGAATTATATAAAAAGAACCTTATAAACTAATCATAGTTAAAATTTCAAGTCGATATATATCAAATAGAAGCTGAATGACAGGTAAAATTCGGCTTAGTGTCCAATGGACCCCTTGTAACCATTAGGTTCTTATCACGACGTGTGATCATTACACGGGTTAATAATTGATGAAATAATTTGATTCGCTAAAATCTATATCTTTAAGTAATTAACAATTGTTATTAATATTATTATAATAATTATTATTATATATTATCGAAACAGAATATTAATTATTATTGATAATGAAATGCAACATTATATGGAGAGGCAATTAATGGCTCGGACATTTTTGAAATATTTAATGTGTGTTTTATTCCGTGACACCTATTTAATCCTATATATATTCTCGTATTGAAATTGAAGACGAGATAAATCAAACCTTCCAAGTATACCGTTGATGTAATTTATTATCTACGAAAAAGAAAATCGAAATGACTGTAATCCGCTTTACGTTTCAATATCGTTCGAGTAGAATAAAAAGCATGAATCGGACAGATACCATAATTTCTAACGTATTGAAACAAGGGAAACATACATTCTATTTTTACCAACAATATATTTATTTTACTTTGTGTTATTTATTTCTTCCTCTAATCAAACATCGAGAGATTTAAATAGAACGAAATAATTTCTCAATTTTAATTAACAAGAGTTTTTGTTATTTATTTACTATTTTTGTGTTTTGATATACTACCGAATTTTAATATGCCAACAGAAATGTGCCGCTTTTACGAAAATGTGTTATATATACGACGGGCGCAATGGCACTACATTACTGGGGCATTTGCGTTTCTCGTACCATCCGTACCGTGATTTTTCCGCCTGTGATGTACAATGTTTATTGAAATACATATTTGTTAATGATTCAAATGGAGCTGGTTTCGTAACATTTATACAAAATGCATGTACCTATTTAATGCCGAAAAATACATTTAACGGCTCGACTATAATTTACTGCAATTTAAATGATTGAATATATATGTCAATTATGAAGTTCCATCAAAATAATCTGATCTGAAGAAGAATCAAAATCGATATGACGAAGAAAATTCAAATCGATACTGATTAAAAGTGTGAATATTCATAGATCACCTTATAGACCTTTTTAAATTAGATTCTATATTACTTTTATGTATTTAGGAATTGATTTCATCTTAATTTGGAAGATTAATGAATTAGTTTATAGGATCGAAACATGACTTGACAACTGATTTACTGATTGAGCTCCGTTCTTAAATGTAGAACTAATGCGAAAAATGTCGATTGAGAATTTGAATTCCAAATTCACAAACATATTCAAATTTACGGTATGTAATATTAGTAAGCGTAACTAACAAATAAAAGTTGGTTTCGTTTTAATGTATTGCGTAATTAAACTTTACATTCATTTACATTTTTTGTAGGTTAATCGATCGAAAATCCTGCTTATAAAACTGTTATAGGAATAAAAAAGTGGAGTATATGCCTGATTAGATACTTCTTAATAAGCTCTATTTTATTAAGTTATAACTCATCATGCCTGATCATCATTTTGTGCCATTTAGGATCCCTGACCGATACAGAGAGGTTTAAATTATTCAAATTTAAATTTAGCTATCATCAACATTTACCGCTGATCGTTCAACAAGGTTCCGTTTATTTCTGTAATTTTTTCAGTACTTTGGTATTTGGTCTGTTATTGTATAATAACCCACGACATATGTTGGTCCTTCCCGATCATTAATGCAACCTCTATACCGGGGAAAAGAAAAAACAATATTGATTCACTTGAAATCCAGGGTGAACCTAGATTCCGATCATAACACAATAGATCAGTTGCCGTATACACAAATAGGCTGTATCATGGTACCGAAGCCTCGTAACTTTTGTCGGTCTTGATGAAACTACTCTCTCGAAGAAAATTCACAAAATGATTTGGCAAAATCCCGGATGAGCCCTTGATATATATTACCTTGTTATAGAGCACCGCACAATTATCCTCTCCTTAGCACTTTACAAATGTATCTTAGATAAAATCTCGGCCATAATTCGAGGAATCTCTTAATCAAATAAGATCGTCAGCTTTTTACCACTGTTGATCGATAGCAGACGTTCCTGCTGTATGTACGACAGTGTAACCCTAAATAATCGGTACTTTCGAATATCTCCTATATATTTGCGAATAAACAAATCAGCAGCTGTTTTGATATCGGTGCACCAGCGAGGTTTACCCTAGAAACTTTCTAACTTTGCACGAGGAGCATCTGCAAGGAGCTCGCGAGATAAGTCGTTCGCAGCATCCCACTTATTTGGCCGCAGACGCAAACAATACATCGAAACGGAGACGCGAAGAATATAAAAGAGCCTAAGGCACCTTCGACTTTCTAATACTTTAGTCCTATGTCTTTATGCACTCGTGTATACGTATGTGCAGATACGGATTAAGCATTATTAGGTTCCTTGAAATATGAAACTGTTTTTTTTTTTTTTTTTGTCAACGACCGGACAAGCTGATTCTTGACGATTCTTACCTCTGCAAATTATCGTTTTTGTCGATTAACTGACACTTTTTTTATAACCGTTGTTCCCAAAGAACGGTCAGAATTGAAGCACTGAAAATCCTCAAGAATTGGACGTTTCGAACGCACGGTAAAAAAAAGAAAAGTAATCAACGATATGGATTCGAATCTCGCGCGCGCACTGACTGGCAGTCTGGTCCTGCGTATCGCCGTAGAAAAGATCGAAGTGCTCCGTTCGCAAGGAAGCGCGCGAAGCGACTGAAGCTTTGAGTCCCGGCAACCCGGCACGCCAGTCGTCCGACTTTCCAGGTTCCGAGAGAGTGTATATACCCGCCGCACTCGCTCTACGTGTTGGTATATATATATAGGTATATTATATATGTATGCATATATATATATTAGGCTGTATACCTATATAGGCCGGCGAAGCGCAGGAGCGGCCGGACGCTGTCCGCGCGGTCATTTCGTCCTCATGGAAGTACGTCTCTGCCGATCGGACCATCCATAACTCGCTTCGATTGGCCGATCAATTTTCAGATCGGTTGCGAAAAAAAGGCCAAAAAATCGCCGACACACGGTATATACGGTATTCCTCTCGAATGATCGCGTGCTCGCAAGCACGCGGAAGCCCCACCGAAACGAGCTCGCGCTTAATTCGGTCATGAGGTGTCCCATTTTTTAAGATGCGCTTCGCTCGCGGCGGTGGTGGAGCGGCATGAGAAGGGTTAAGGACCGCTGCGGAAATTGCTGCGTGCGTTCTTTTCTTCTCCTTTTGTTTCTTTGGTACGTAATTTGTCCGTTCCTCCGTTTAATCCGCTCTTGATCCCTCGCTGACACGAATCGAGGAATCTAATTTATTAATTGCATTATACGGAATTTCGAGATTTACAAGTCGACGAGCGTATATAGTCACCGGCGGGTCCTTGCAGTTTCTGCAAGTAATTGGATCAAGGTGAAAATGGATTAATTCGCGATAAGAGTGCTTCTGTCACATTTTTCCGTACACAAATCAGATATTGTCGCCCAAGCCGTAGATGCGTATACAGACATTTATTGCTTTGAAATGTCGAAAATGCAAAGTGAATTGTCGACAAAAACTAAATGCTGTTGTCGAAAAAAGATTTACGTTTCAATCGCTACAACTGACATTGAAATGTTGCTGAATGCCAAACATTCGAAGATCGTTAATTGACGTTGCAATTCGATTAATGACTTGCGACACTCTCGGTCATTCCTCTACGCCTACTCCTTTGCAGGATTACAATAAATTACTTATTGGATCTCGCACCGTATAGGTTGAGCCAAAGATTAAACGTGCAGCCCTTTATTGATGGTAAAAAAATATACTCGCACTCTTGCGCGAAATAATGGCGACAAAATGCCTCATAAAACTGTTGACATTTTTTTAGAAACCACCCGGCACTTATTAACTTTACGCTCGTGTATCTCTCTCTTTACATTTGATCGATATCACCATCGAGAAGAAGTAGACGATCAAAATATTCAGGAAACCATATATAAGAAGTCCATCAGTCGTGATCTTTACGATTCAGCGAATAGACGTTGAGAAACCCGTTTCTGTAAAAAAAAAAAACCTGTTATTTCGAGCCTCATAATATAGACGTGAAATTCTCGCCACTAATTTTGGCCAATATAATATATTGGAACGGAGTATATTAAAATAGATATTACGGAAAAAGAAATGCAAAAATCTCAGTGCCTGTTTCTCGAATCTGAGAAAAATGTTGAGAATTTTGATGGGGATTTTATTTAACACCTTCATAAAATGTCTACGCCTCGGTTTCGGAATAAACAAAATTTACTACTTTTTTATCACTATGCAATCATGTTTGTATAATGCTTTTTATTGATATCAAAACATTAAATAGTGAAATAAGTGAAAAAAGTACCATATGATAATTTTGGTGACATCAAACCTTGTAAAGATCAATTGCCTTTAATGCAACAAAGTTGTATGTAGTTAAAAACATAAAATTAGATGAAGAACATCACACAGGCTTGATAAAACATCCCAACCGGTACCAAATGTCTGTAACGTTTTTGAAACGTTTTATAAACAATGCAGACATTAAACGTTTTAAAAATGTTAATAGTATAGGTTTGAAACTTTTAAGTTATTACCGTATAATTATTTTAGTTTGATAAAATAGACTACAACTTGTCGTATTCATAATATAAAATAGAGATTTCTTTATGTTTCATTTATGAGCGAACGTTATTTTGAAATTTAAATTAAAATTTTTAAATTTACAATATTAATATACGCAAACAGCACTTGAAACTAACCTATATATCGTAACAACAAAATATTGAATATTAGATGTTTCGTTATTGATAATACAGGTTAGGTAGTTATTAATTAATTTTTATAATAAGGAATTTATGACAATACATTCTATGTAGCCCGTACATAAATTGAATTGTTCATTGAGTATTTATATATTTACGAAAATCGAGCTTTTATCGAAATGACTTTTAATTATGTTCATCCCTTATAAAGTGACGAAATCCCCATTTAATAGGATCCGATTAAAACTACTCGAAATTATTGAACCGAATTGCACGTGGAATGCACCGGTGCACGAGCGCTATGCGAAATTCTATAGAGAAGCTTCCTCGAGGCGGTGTTTACGCGAAGCTTTATATAGAACGTAAAAAGCGTATACGGCAATATATATATATATATATGTGCGCATGCACGCAGTTTGTATGGTATGAAGATTTTATGCGATGCATGTCGACATTAAACTCCTCATCTATTCGGGATATGTTTATATAGAATGTAAATAATCCAACTAAATATATATTCAGTTTGGACGAAAACAGTTATCGGGATGAAATTACCATTAGTCGTATATGGTGAAATTATACGTATATCCGGAAGTGTATATGCGCAGAAGGGAAACGAGGACACAAGCCCGCGGTTCACATTAAGCAACTACTTTATGCAAAGCCAACATCGTGAAAAACTAGTGAGTATAAACGCCATATATATTTATTACCGAGGTTCGTTCATTTTGTTAATACGTCCCCACCCGATTTTCACTATATGGTTTTCTCTTTTGCGTCGCATTTTCTTCTTTCGTCGAACGACGTTTTTCTCCAATAAACTTTTACAGCGACCTCGAATTCTAATTACGATGACCATATATATATATATATATATTAAAATGATCAGTTTTAATGAAATATGCTACATTTTGACGAAATGTAATTTTATGAACTATATATATGTAAAAGTATATATACAATAAGTATCTCGCGTCACTTTTTATTGCTTAGTCTAAAGTAAGTTGAAATTGATAACGATAAGGTCTCGTCGTGACAGATTTCCGTTATTTCGCGGAAGGGACTTTTAAAACAGTTTTTTTTTTTATTCCCGACACGTCACTGATCTGGAATACTCCACTTATTATTATACGAAGACTTGTAACGTTTTCTGTTTCTTCGTTGATTCGAAGCACCCAAATGAGAAACGTATACAATTTCGAATGTCGTTTGTGATGACGAGCTTTCTTTTGTCTTTATATACATGAATAATCACGCAGATAATCAAATTAGTTATTGTTTATTACGACAAAATAATCTATAGGTTGGGTAATAAGTGGAGGTTATTTCAAAACCCTACTGAACGTGCTCAATCTTGGATCGTGTGTATTAAGCAATTTTAATCTTTTTATCTTTTGGTCACAGCGGTTCAACAAACTGCTCGCGATTATCTGGTAATTTATGTATGTGAACAAGTGTAAAATATGTGCATATACAGCCAAGAAGCATACGCACAAACCTATACATATAAAATCCTTCGGGCTTTTGTCATATGACATATTACAGAAATTATTTATATACGTATTATGATTTTAGAAAAATTTATTTTAATTTAATTGAAAGAAGGTTTTTTGTAAAAAAAAAAAAAAAAAAAAAAACAGAAAAGAAAACTCCTTTTCACGTAGCGTAATTCACGGCAAGCTGTGAGTTCTTCGAAAGAACACTTTCCCCTGCAAAGCACTTAATGCCCTGGAATTTTAGGCATGTGCGTTCTTAACTTGGTTACATCGGTCGTTATCATGATAATTCCTGTCGCTTTGCATTTCACTGGAATGACAATACGGGCTTACTCAAATTTTATTCACGCCTTCCTATAGGGATTCATTGAGAATCAGCGTCGTTTGTGCATCACGGAATACACAGAGTCAACAACGCTGTCGTATATATGTATATATAGGCATCGCTCGAAAGAATAAGAGAACAAGAGAAAGGGGGCGAAACGAATAGAACGGGAGGGACGCAGGCGGACTGCGTAGTGAATCAAGGCGCGAGGGAGACGGAGAAAGTTGCAGGAAGAAAACAAGACGACGCGCCATCGGGGAAATAGGGAGGTTTATGCGGCGCATAGTATATACACGAAGATAACAAATGCTTAATGGACTGCAAAAAGCACTTTTCACGCATATTTTTTACGATTATAAATCAAAACGTATATACACTTCACGACAACAATAATAATAATAATAACAACAACAACAACAACAATAATAATAATAATATTGACCTTTTCGCTCCGGGACTGGTCCATATGGACCAACAAGAAAAGCGAATATAATAGATGTTTATAAGGTCAATTTAATGCACTAAATTTAGTCGAAAAATGTCGAAAAAATCCTGGTTACTTCTTTGACCTTTAAAATTAACTTTGAATTCAGCGACTCGTAAAACGTAGATATATCAATTTTCAAGCGCAAA